>BTHU01000001.1:174756958-174806958 GCA_036184795.1 Tokudaia tokunoshimensis
TCATATATAGTCCAGGCTGACCTCAAACTCACAGTGATCCTCCTGCCTCAGCCTCTCAAGGGTTGGAACTACAGGTGTGCACCACCATACTCAGCTGAGTGGCAGTTTTTCTTTTTCTTATTCAATGACACATAAAAGCACCTGGGGGCCACTTAGATTTGTGCAATTCAGCGTTACTTCAGTGTGGTCTGAAGGCAAAATATCCCGCATAAACACCCGTGTTTGAACGGGTCTCAGCAGGTGGCACTATCTGGAGAGGTTATGGAACAATTAGGCTGTGTGGTTTTGCTGGATGAAATCCATCCCTGGGGGTGGGTTTTGAGGTGTTATAGCCGGGTCCCACTTGAGGTGTTATAGCCGGGTCCCACTTCCTGTTCTGTGTTCTGCTTTGCGCCGCCAGGAGCACTGAGCATGCGCAGCCGCGGTGTAGTTCCTGTAACCCTCTGGCTCTTTGAGGGATAAACACTTTCTCTCTACCATTGTTTTTTTTTTATCAGAATATTTTATCACAGTAATGGAAAGAGATATCTGTCTTGTAGATTGAGGACACCGAGGCTCAGAGAAACCGGTTAGGAGACCCATCCTGGGCCACACGGTCTTTGTCGATACTTGAACTGATCCCTGCTTGCTTCCGGGGAGAGGCAGGAGGGGGAAAGCCATCCTTCGGGGTGGGGAGTGTTTGCTCTTCAGGCAAGTCCGAGGAGAGTAAGAGGACATCCAAGGCTGCTGAGCTGCGGGGGGGTTGGAGGGTGGGAGGGGGTGGGGGGGTGGGGGGGATAGGGAGCGGGGAGGACCTAGGGCTGGCTCCACATTGTTGGTGCTCAGCTCACAAACTTCACCTGATGTTAAGACTCTGCCTCCAAGTTAGACGGAGTTTTTAAATAAATTATTGTATTGGTTAATGGGTGGATCCATCAGTCAATCAATTGGCTGATCAATTGGTCGGTTGATTTGGGGGTGCCATGGTACACCCTGTGGAGGTAAGAAAAGAACGTATAGGAGTTGGTTTTCTCCAACTGTGAGGACTCAGGTCATCAGCCATGTCCCTAGCCCAGATTCACTTTAATTCAAGGTAGCTGAATCGTCGACGGAAAACAAGCAAGCAAAACCCACAAAGGAAACTTTCCCTGACTATCAGATCAACTGTGACCGACTCTTCCATAGAAGCGGCTGGAAATGGAGGAATTCTGAACTTTGACGTTAAGCAAACACACTCAGCCCGGATCTTGGCTTTTGTGAATGTGTACATGCATGTGTGTTGTGGGGTCCAAAGACTGAGCTCTCTCTGTAGCCCAGGCTGGCCTTAAATCTTCTAGGTGGTGTTACAGGCCTGGCATCTTGCGCTTTTTAGGAAGTCTTAGTTCCTTGAACTCCCTGAGCCTCAGTGTGTTCGGTTGCAAAATGGGAAGAGTAAGGACACCAGCCAGGAAGTGCAGCTGTAAACACTTCCTATCTGGGAGGGTTTTATTGTTGCTGCCCTGAGATCATGGTGATAGACAGCGCGGGACCTTTCCATTCCCCCCCCTCCTCCTGAGACCACTGACATCATGCATCAGCCCCTCCTCCCTCTGCCTCCAGACACCCCTGGGAAGGACCGTGCCTGCTCCCTAGCGCCCCCAGGTGTTCATGATGGTAGTTCATGCTCATTTTTTTCTCCTACACCTTCAGGTCTCCCAGAGATCTTGGGCTAAAGGAGCAGGGTTAGGGAACAGTAACAGCCTTGACAACTAGTTTCTGGCCGCTGTTTCCCAGCTGAAATGCCACAAACAGAGGGAAGGAGAGTAATGGACTCTCCCGGGAGCTTCCTAGGGGATCAACCCAAGTCCGATTGCCCTGCTGCTCTGAACACTCTCCCAAGCCCTCAGGACCCCAAGATTCTCAGGTGTGCTAGATCCGCAGCTCAGGCCCTCAGGCAGCCCCCTAATTCAGAGATCTGCGAGTTTATCATAGCGGAAGAGGAGGCGACTATGATAATCACTCTCTGATATGAAACTTAGGGTTGTCCCTCTCCAGATCTGTTTATCTGGGGTGCTCACCCTTGACCTCCAAATGTCATCTCCTCCAAGATGCCCTCCTGACTCTCAGACAAGCTCTGGGCCTCTCAGACCTCTTTTCCCAAATGCACTAGAATTTGCCAGTCTGCATATCCTACATGGTCCTCCCTCCTCCCCTCCCTGACAACACAGAGCTATAATATAGTAGACGCTCAATAAATATAGGCCGAACAAAGACATTGATGACTAAATGCCTATTCCCGCATTCTGCTGGAAGTTGCAAGGAAATTATCCATTAGATCTTTGCATCCACCTGCTGTGGCACAAGTAGTCTGAGATTAAGGACAGCAGCCACAATAAAAGAAACAACATCCCTCCGCGCTGGACTCCCCTTGCTTTATGAGGCCTGGCTTAGGAGTTGGATTTAGTATCCTTGTCTTTACTGCCCTCTTGTGGAAAAACGTTGTTACTGCATCCAGGAAAGTTAGAAACTTCATTAAAAGCATTAAAAACATTACCCCCTGGAGTAATGGTTTTAGAATTCCGAGCCAAGGTCCCACGCTCTATATGCATCTGTGACCCTCATTCCATACTCCCAAATTATAAGGGAAATGTCAGAATAATAAATAGGCCCAACCCCCAAAGAGCATCATTACAGAGACCCTGTCAATTCTGGATTAGAGCTGTTGGATACTTCAGTGTGGCAGGGAAAGATATTTTTAAAAAAGTATATAGCAAGTTTCTTCCTGCCGAGACTTTAAAATAATTGTAGCAATCTCATCCAAAGCAAGTGGTTCTGGACCACGCCGACCACCAGTACATACACCGAAAGGGACCGAGATTCACGTAGTCTAACCGCCAAAGTTTGGAGCCAGACATTGGTCCCACCACATGCTGTCTAGTTGGCTTTAAAAGGCTGCTTTATCTTTGCAACTGTAGTTTCCCCAATATGGCTCAGCTGGAGAACCTGCTATACAGAGTTGTGACCATCACTAAGACTTTGACAATGACAAGACCAGGACTTCAGGGTGCTGCTGGCATCCAGTGAGTTCTGATAAGAACTAGCCATAAACTCCGATGAGTCCTTAACTGTCTGGTGCAGATCCAGAATGGAAGGGAGTCAGGTCTCACCCCCCAGAGCTAATAAAATGTTTGTTGATACGGTAGTCCATGATACGTTGAGACAAGCCACTGTCAAAAGCTGCAAGAAGAGGCAGACATCCATTGGCGCTTAGACCAAGTCTGTTTCCATTTCTCCCTCTTCCATCCACAGTAGACATCACTAATCAGTAGTCTGCCCTTCTTTTTCCCGTGGCAGACATTATTCATCAATGACATCTTCTTCCTATAACCGAAGCAGACATCACTAATCGATAGCTTCCTCCTACACTCGTGGATACATTGTTAATCACGACTCTTTCATGTAGATCATGTATCTGTTTCAGAGTATACATCACAGAGGGCTCTAGGCACTTACAACAACAGAGCGGAGCAGGAAAATGTCAGACAATGGAAACTATCTTTCCAGGTCGTGGCACCTGGGTAGATTAAAGCAGCACAGGGGGGGGAGGAGGGCATTTTAGCCAGAGGCAGCCGAGTCAGATGAAGTTTGAGTGAAAAGGCAGATCTAAGAGGAAGAGGAAGTGAATTAAAGATGGGCTGGGTTATAGAGCCCTTGACAGCTGGCTTTGGAGAAGTCAGAGGCAACAGGGAACCTCACCCAGCGCTGGACAGGTAAGGGTGTGGCCACTCTCCGGAGAGGCCCGATCTCTGTGGCAGCCAGGACGAGGAGAACTGGAAGGGAGACTGAGCTTCCTCCTGGATCCTCAGACCTGAAAGGGAAGGCACCGCTCATGGGGCTTCTTTGTGTCTGTACTCCAGCTGTGGAGGGGCAGTGGCACCGGAAAACAGGCTGGGGAGACACAGAGGAGAGGAGATGCCTTGTTTCCAGCTCCTGGCCTTCGAGGGCTTTGGGACATCCAGCTGTGACTACCTGTGGGCAGCTGGCAAGGAGTTTGGAGTCAGCTCTGGAGCCACAGAGAGGAAAGATAGGAGGTAGTTAATGCCTCCTGAGCCCAGCCTCATTTTCTCTCAAAGCAGCCTAAGTAGGAAGAGAAAGGCAGAGACAGGAAACAGCTGAACTGGGTGAAGGTCAGGCCTTAATTAAGAGCCGTTCTCTGCAATCTGCTTATTCGAAAAGACACTCCGTATCTGGGTCAAGTGTCCCTTTCACATCCTTGCCCCAAAAAACGAGGAGGAAAAAGAACTTTTTTTGGTACTGGGGTTTGAAGAGTCTCATACACAGGACCCCTAATGTCCCCGTTGCTAAGAAAGAACGTATACATTTTAACTGAAATACCCAAGCAATCAGAAGCAGGGTCAAAGTGACAACCCCTTTATTCCAAGACTCCATTTCCTAATGGGTAACAAGGTCCCTGGAACTTGAAGGTCAAACAGACTTGGGTTTGAACCTCAGCTCCACCACTTCCTAGCTGGGTGACCCTGGACAAGATACTTAGCCTTTCTGAACCCCATTTCCCTCATCCATAGAGCAGAGATAATAAGAGTGTCTAGTTCATAGGGCTAGGGTGGCAGTCAAACGAAGTGATGCATATGCAGGCCTTGTGCGGGACTTGACACATAATTGAATGGATTAGAATCACCTTTTTATCCAATCACCTACCTGCTTTAGGAACCAATTTGAAATGCCCAATCTGTCTTTTCATGGTTCACATGGTTCCTCGCACCTGCCAGGGATACAGAGAAACACAATTCTGTAAGTCAACGGGCTAAGGGCCTTTCATCTCAGTCCTCCACACCATCCAGGAAGCACAAAGTAGAAAAGACCTAGGGATGCCACCGACAGCATAGCTCACAGCCCCCTGGGAGGATCAGTAGGTTTTGTCACCTGCCCTCCAGTACTTGGGCTGCAGTTTAGAAGAGGGGTCAGTTTGCCAAGGGAAGGCTAAGGTAACATTCACAGAGCAACCATTGTGTCAGGAACTGGGCTACATTCTTGTACCCACTCCACCTACATCAAAATCTATGAAGAAAGTCGCTCCACTTCACACACGGTCACTACAGCCCAGAGACCTTAACCAACTTACCCAAGGTATTTTTTTTTTAAAAAGTCTGCGTGAGGATGTCTGGTCCCCTAGGATTGGAGTCGCAGACAGCTGTGAGCTGCTATGTAGGTGCTGTGAATTGAACCTGGGTCCTTTGGAGGAGCAGTCGGTGCTCTTAACTGCTGAGTCATCTCGCCAGCCCTTGCCCAAGGTCTTACACTTAGTAAGTTGGAAAGAAAGACTTGAGAAAAGGCAACTGGGCTTCAAAGACCACACGGGTTCCTTGGGTGAGCACCTCTCTTTGGAATGAACAGAAAGCAGAGACAATTATAACTTACCTGTATTAATCACCTTCCCTTCCGAAATGGCCAGTCTGCCCTTCTGTACAGTAGGACATCTGTTACTCTATTCTCCTTGCTCACCTGGTGGAGTGTAACAGACTAATTCAGTCCTTACCCTCCACCCATCCTACAGCCAGATGGAGGAGGGCGGGCAAGGGTGGATAAATCCCCCCCTTCCACGGGTATAAACACAGAACTTCTCTTAGAGTCTTAGCAGAGATCACAGGTAGAAACGATAGACAAGGGGAGAGGAAAGTGACCTTCAGCCTGGAGGATCTTTTGAAGCAGGGTGCACAGACCCTGAGAGGCTCTGAGACTAGTCCAGGCACAGGACAATCATGGAAGGAAATCTGAGCTCGCCCATTCGTGGGTTTGCTCTTTCTCCCCACCTACATTTGTTGAGTGTTTTTGCTGTGTGGAGAGTCTTGCTGTAAACTGAGGACTTAGAACCAAAAGAGACAGACTTTCTGGGGGACACTTGGGGGACAGGAGCCTCTGGACACCCAGGGGAGGTCCTCCCAGCCCCACATTACTGCTTGGAAAGTCAGAGACTCACAAATGTCTGTCATCAGGACCAAACAGTTGACTAAAGCAAGGAGGGAAATATTTAGACTCTCAGCTTCTGAGGGCTTTCAGCCCATCCTGGCAGGGAGGAAGGAAGGAGCCGCTCTGTCCAAAGCAGTGGGTCCATGGGGTGGAATCGCGGTTCACACAGCGGCTGATCTTGAAGTAGAAAATGCAGGCCAGAACCAGGGGCTGGTATACCTTTCAAAGGCCCACGCCTCATGCCTCTTTCTACCAGCCAGGCCCCACCTCTTAAAAGCCTTATATTCTTCAAAACAGTACCGTAAACCGGAAGCTGAATTTTTTGAACACAGGCCTGTGGAGATGTTTCAAGTCTAAACCGCCACAGCCCCCTTTACTACAGTCTCCGCTGGGAAGACACTGGCAAAGTGACTCTATCTAGGCCTTGGGAGAAGGTAGGTGGCCACTGGCATGAAGCCCTGCTCTGCGTGGGTCACCTGTGGACCGTGTCCCCAGTGCTCACCTGGCCTTCTTCCTTACCCATCCCAAGGAAGCTGTGTGCCGCCTGTAGCTCAGTGAAGCTGAAGGTTTGGAGAGCTGCCTTCCTTCTTCATAGCTTTTCAAACAGCATCAGGTCGTGGGGACAAAGGCCCCCGGAGGCCTCCTCTTTGAGGAACAGGCAAAATATTACAAAGGTCACACACACAGATTTGAAGCCAGATTCATCTCGGTTCCAATCACGGCTCTGCCCCGTGGGCAAGTGTCTTAATCTCTCTGGGTTTCAGCTTCCCCACCTGAGCACGGTGGAGGATTAGAGGACCTTCCTCACAGGGACATGGTGACAGTGATGACTTCAAGGCTCTTAGCATAGAGCCCGGTACATCGGAGCCCTCGACAAACGGTAGCTGTTACTACAATGGTATCAAAAGTGTTTTTCATCACGTTCCCATGCTTTGAAAATCAGAGTGAATTTAGAGGCAGAGGACCTGGCTTAGAATCTGGTCCTGCCTCACCTCGCTGTTCTTTATGTCCATCTGTAAGCCCCGGGCCTCTCTTTCCTGGTCACTGAGAAAGAATGTCTGCCCTACTGTGTTGTGAGAATTAAATACCATGAAGGATGGGCAAGGGTTTTGAACATCTAGAGCGGTATAAATGAATATCAGGAGCCCTGTGTCCTAGCCTCCTTTTATCTCTCTGGGATAAGCACTGCCTAGTACCCAGTGCTCCCTGGCTATCCACCTCACCTCCCTCGTCTCCCAGAATCCCTTTGGCATTAGTATTCCCACCCTGTCCAAATCTCTTTGGTCTCTTCCTGTCTCCGAGGAAATCCTAAGTCTCCCAAGATCAGCTGACAGCTCATACATTCAGTGTATAATCCAAGTCCTCACTGCCCCGAGATGCACCGGTCTATGAAGTTCCTACATATGCGACTTGAGGAGAAGAGCTAGAAGCTAACCAGCGACGTTGTCCCAGGAATTCGAACCAACTTAGTGGACCCCATGCTAAGTGCTTAGTCTCATGCAGATCTGCACCAGTTGGCTCCTCTCCTCCACGCCCTTTCTAAGTTAACTGACATTTCTGTTTTATTCTCACTTCATGCCTACAGGAGAAGAAACCACACAGGAATTCATCACACACACACACACACACACACACACACACACACCCAACGCCTCTTAGACCTTACTGGAGCGCCAAGAGGTAAACAGAGACTGTTATTGTCACAATCCCAATTTCCCAGCATTCCCCCACTCCAGGAGAGAGGCCACCCGTGGAGCCCACACCCCCATCCTGATTTTGCCCTGAAGCCTGTCCCAGTGTGTCCTGCTGTTCCTGTGTAGGCCCAGCAAAGGCTCAGGCCCCAGCGTCTCTTCACCTTACTCCTGTCTCCCGCCCTGGTGACTAGAGCCGTCCACTCCTCTGGGACACGTGAATAGTAAAATCTTCAGTGGGCCTCTCATCCTTTGTCGGCCCTTTGCACCTCCACGATTGCAGATGCCTTTTGAGAGAGATCAAGCAGAGACCTGTCCCGAGAGGTCTACGCTCAGGGGAAACCCAACAGCGTGGGCACATGGCAGCCAGTGGCTGGAATGACAGGAGTCAGCCCAGGGAGTCGGATGGCCCAGAAGATGGACCTCGAAGGGATGGATGTTTGAGCAGAGTTCCATTTGCTGTGATACTTTTCACGAGGAGTCTATTTCTATTTACGAGGGGGCGCGGGGCAAAGAAGCAGAGAGACCGGGCAATGGACCACCAGAGAAACAGTCCGTCCAAACTGAGCTGAACCGACGAGTTCATTGGGGTCGGTGAGAGGAGCATGATCAAAAAGCCACCACCGCCCCGCTGGCATAGGTGAGGCACTCAAGAACAGCTGCATCCACAAGTCTCTCCATCCCCAAGTCTCCGGTACAACCTGCAGGCAGCTCCACTGAGAACTCTCCTCCGCCAGGCCAGTGTTTACTGATTCTATAACTCAGCCCAGCAAGCGGCTGCTAGCGGGTCCCATCTTTTCCCTTGTGTGGTGATCCTTCCTGTTCCCTCCTGGGTGGAACGGCTCCATCTGGAGGCAGCGTCTAGGCAATGCACCTGAATATGGTAGGAAAGGAAAAGTGTGGGGGTTCTAGGATGAAAGAAACACAAGGAACACTCCAAACCTAGGGAATGGGGAAACCTCGCAAGAATACGTGTAGTGTAGTAGGGAGGTGAGCATGACTGGGCTAGAGCTAGGAGAGGCCAAAGCCAGGCGCATGCGCTGTCCATGGCTGGCAGGAGCATGCGCTGTTCATGGCTGGCAGACGCTCACAGGAGCATCGAATAGAAAACGGAATTCAGCCTTTGTCTTTCTGGTGATCCTCGGGCGGGGACAACTTAGCCTAGCTCCCCAGCTAGAATATCCAGTAGTGCCCTGGCTTATTTCTGATCACCAGAAACCGAATTGTTGGAGGAACAGAATGTGCAGAAGTTGGGGACAGTGCTAAGATTTCTCAAAGGCAAAGCGCAGTCCTACAGAGAGAGAAATTCCCAGGAAGTGCCCCAGGAACCCTGGTAAAAACCCAAGGTTTGACAAAGTTCTCTCAAGAAGGTCCATTTGGTTCTTAGAAGTGGCAGCCACATACCTTAGATATTAAGTCTCCCGGGTAAATAGACCCTGCATGACAATTTCCTTCCCTGTCTCAAGGACTTCCTGCAGGCCACTTCCTGCCGGGTGGTGCCTGCTGAAGATGATGGATTTCCTTTCCTCTGACAAGCCGTGTGTGTGTGTGTGTGTGTGTGTGTGTGTGTGTGTGTAGCCTCTGGCACTGTGTAGTATCCTACATCCTGACTCCTGATTTATTAGCTCTAATCCCTGTCTAGGGGGATGGTAAGTCTTCCCTGTAGGAATTCTGAGAGGAGGACTTGCCCATTATTATTTTATCAGGGACACCACTGTGTATTCTGTGGTCCCTGAATAGATGTCACATATCTCTCAGATGATTTAGAGTGTAGACAGCCTGGGGCCTTGCTGTCCCCTAAACTGGGGGGGTAGGGGCAGATCCATAGATTGTCACGAGTGAGTCCCAGAATCTGTCTTGATTTCTATGCCTCTTCTCTTTGCTTCCTGCCAAGCTGCGGCCTGTGGCCACACTTTATACCTTCGAAACCTGTGATTCCAGTTTCCCTCCAAAGTCAACACCAATAGAGGCTGCAGGGGCTTCTTTGCATAACGTGTCCTGCCTCCATCAGCTCAGCTTGGCAAATGTGCTCCCTGCAGCATGAGAGAGAAAGCATAGAGCTGCCAAGTCTTCGGCCTACACTGCCCCCAAGAAGAAGCAGCTGCCTTCATCACCTGCCTTCTCCACCCTGTCTCCATGTGCAATGACAACTCTAACATGAACAGGGTGGTTCCAGTGTCACTGGACACTGGGCCCTCAAAGCACTGATGTATATCGTTCATGCGTGTCCATCTCAGCTGGGACACCCTGTTCCGGGTCTTTCTGTCTTCCCAACAGAGGCTACAGTCAGGTCCATTTGGGAATGGCCCACAGATCTTCCTTGTCTTGGTGTGTCAATGAGCTCACGCTCTGCCCATGGTTGCCCTCCACCACTGCCCATAGCTTTACCTCTATCCTGCTGAAATAGCCAAGCTAGGAACAGGATGTAGGGAGGCTGTTGAGTCAGAGCCTGGACATTAAATCTGGATACTATCTATACCTCATGACTGACAGCTCTTGGCCGGCTCTTCCCCTCTCTGAACTTCCATTTTCTCATCTAGAAACTTTCCTCCTTGGGTTGTGAGCAGGAAATGCAACAATGTAGCAAAAGCAGCTCCCGGGCTGCAGGGGGATACCTCTGTGTAGGTTGCAAGTGGGCAGAAGGACGGTGGGGAAGGGCACTTCCTCTCAGGCTGAGGGAGCGCCCAGCCCCCGGACTGAGTTGATAGGAAATCTTGGATGTCACCGCTGGATCAGATGAGGAGGGGGAGTGCTGGGCTGATGTGTGTCGTGGCCACAGTGGCCCTCTGGAGAGACAGTATCTGAGGAGACGAGACCTGTGAGGACTCCTTTTCTCCTCTGCCTGGTGCACGGCAGAGGATCGGAGCACAAAGTTCTCACACTGAAGTTTTGAAATCATTCCTGTTTAGCTCATCAATAGTTGCCTTATGAGAATGAGTCCGGGCCTAAGCAGCATTTTAAGCCTTTTAAGCTCCAAAGATTAGGGTGTGGAAGGCAGAAGACAGATAAACAACAGACCTGAGAGTATTCTCCACGCAGAAGAGTAGATTGTTCACTTGGGTTACATTAATCCCCACATTGAAGCCAGCTGAATATTGTTCTGAGGAAGGAGAGTGGGAGATAAGAGAAAACCCCTCAGCAAAGCCAACATTGAGCGGTTTGCAGACCACGTCCTTTCCTCTGCAGCAAAGGACACGTAGACCAGCCTGTGGAGGACAAATAGAGGGTAAGAGGTAGAGGGGCCGGGAAGGAGTGGGGGTTACAAGGATGACGCCCGAACATCCTGTGAAAGTGCATGACATCTTCCCTCCTCAGCCTGGGGACCATTCGCCTCCCTGGGGCACACCCTAGGAAGTCACTGCACCAGGCAGTCCAAAGGCTAGGTGTCATCAGGGTGGCCAGCCAAGTTTCCCGTTCCAGACAGGAGGAACCTCACAGAGGACCTCAGCACTCACCAAGAAGCCACCTAATCTCCATTCCTAGGACCTTGACCTTCTCGGAGGAGGAAGTTTAGACTGGAAGTTGAGGTTGGCATCAGAGAGGCCAAAATGGTGGGATAGGTCAGTTGGAGGCCCACTGAAGGGAACTGGTACATCTTCCAACTGGCCTCGGGGTTTCTCAGAGCACAGTGCTCATTTGAATATGTGGCTTAAAAAGGCAACCCAATGGCTGCATAGTCATCTCTAGAAAGGCTAGACTTCAACCTCTGCAGACATAACCTGGAGGAACCCGCTGTCAGGAGCAGGGATGTGACAAGCCCTGAGTGCACAGGAAGGGCTTGGAGCAGCTGGGAAGCTTGGAGGACCAGTGGAGTGACCTCAGAAGTGGAGGAGGGCAGGCAACTAGAGGGGCACTGATGGGAAAGGCTCCGGACATCCGGTCCTCACTGTCCCCTCCTGTGGAAGGTTTTAGGACTGCTAGGTATGATGTAGCCCAAGCCCCAGAGCCAAGAGAGGAGGAAGGGTACCAGCTGTGACAATGGCCTCAGGAAAGCACATTGGAAAGGGCATTGAGGTGTCACTAAGACCCTGATCCTCATTCCTGCAGCAAGGAAGGGCCCAGCCTGCCACTACAGGCATGTGGACTTCGGGACACCCTTTGGTTTTGGTGTCCGACTGCTCAATGGCTCCATCCAACGCCATCTGGCTTCTCTATAATTAATATTCCTCACTTCCTATAGTGTGGAACAAAGATGGCCACCAGGCAGACCTACCCAGGACCATACGGGTTACATCACTATGACCTGATACAGCAATTAAATGGAGGAAGGTTTATTTAGACTCACCGTGGGAGCTTGAGGGAACTGGTCATACTTCGTCCCAGTCAGGGAGCTGAGGTAAATGCTGGGGCTCAGTTTGCTTCCTCTATTCAGTCCAGAACCCTAGCCCATGAGAGGCAGCTTCCAACATTTGGGACATTGTTCCTTCTTGGTTAAACTGCTCTAGAAACACTTTCTCAAGCACAGTCAAGCTGTCAGTGGATGTGAAGCATCTCAGAGACCCAAGGTATTTCCCAGAGCTTAGTGTGGGGCAAGGCTGGAGGACAATGGCAGACAGGCACGGGCTCGTGGGCAGCCTGTGAAGCTGAGGGAGAGAGCCCTGTGGAGAAGCATGTCTCACAAAGCTCTCTAGATTGCTCAGGTCTCCAGCACCTGCCTCTACCTAACCCAGCCTCTCTGATGGACGGCACGGGTCCTTTCACTTCAAAAGGAATTCACGTCTAAGAAAACATGACAACCTTGTAAATTTTACCCAAACCACAGAGTTTTACAACTAGATAATTGAAGTCAGGCATGGTACCACACACCTTGAACTCCAGAACTTGGGAGACAGAAACAACCTGACGTCTGTGAGTTTCAGGCCAGTGTAGTCTATATAGCAAGGTCCAGGCTTGCTATATGTCCAGACAGGGTAATGTAGTAAGACCCTGTCTAAGAATAAATTGAGTAAGTTATGTTGAAGTTATAGGATAGCATGATATTTTAAAAAAATCTACATTGCTGTCTGACTTATGATTGAGAACAACCCTCCCCTCAAAACTCGGAGACAACTTCCTTTCTGTGTCAGTTCTTTCTGGTTTTCTTGCTGATGGTCAGGTCGCCATCCTTGGATAATCCGCTTTTTACCTTGTCTACTTGACACTTAACCTGTTGACCTTTGACCTATGCAGAAGCAGCCTCTCAGAAGTCCCTCACCCCTCTCCTTCCTACATGCAGCTAAGGCAAGTCATCTCTTAGCCCCTCTGTTGGTCACATTCTCTAAACAATATACTCATATTATTCAAAAATACACTCACAGGTCATAGGTCATAGGTCACAGGTCAACAAGGACAGCTGAGGGGCCTGTTCTCAGGCTCTTTCATCATAGTTCAGAAATGTTTTCATCTACGTGACCTCAGGATGGGTGCTGAAATATGGCGGGATGGGGAAGATGCTTATGGAGCTGACATCCCAGGCCCAAGTGAAACGGTGAACTCCCAGCCTGCACCCCCACACATTTATCCACATGGTGTTTTCCCATGGAGGGTAGGGCTTCTGTAGAAAGCTAGAAAGCTTTGCTGGGTCCCTCTTCGGCCTGCTGTCTCCTAGCTGTTGACATCGTTCTCAGCCTCCTTCCCTGCACCAACCAGCCATGAGTTCCCCTGAGTATCTTTGTGCTTGGGCACTGAGAGCAAACACAGCACGTGTAAGTGGACAGTTCTCTGAATCCTGAGACTGAGGCATCAGAGGCCTCTGCGGGGACAGATAGTAAATAACTATGTGTTTGTAGGAACTCTCAAAGGGATGTTGATATAGAAAAGGTCGAGCTCCTCTCTGGAGAAAGATGGAGCTGGGCATTTCAGCAGCTGAGGCCAGAGAATGCGAAAGAGCTGGGCTTACAAACAGCAGACTGAAGAGGCGCCCAGAGAGAGAGGGACAGGAATGTGCAGAGAAGGATGCCAGGCGGGCGAGGAGCTGGGGAGCCTCGTCGATCACTTGGAGGTTGGCAGTCAAAGGAAAGTGGTCCAGATAAAATAAAGAAAAACCAAGGGGTGGGGCACACGCAGGCCTGTTTGTCCAGGAAAGCATTTTTATCATTTCCAAGCACATTAGGAAGAAGGCAGCTGATGATTTCATCACAGAAGCAACATGACCCAGATTTGGATCCTGAAGGGCATTCTTCCTGGGGCGTCCTCAGGGCGCCTCTTTTCTAACCACGGGCACAGACACCCCACTTTAGTGGTCCTTGCTGCGGGTGCTATCCCCTGTAGCCAGCGAGCGAGCGTTCGGCAATCTGCTAGGAGGCAGGGCCGTCGCAGGACAGCCATCCTAACCCAGATCTCCGCATGGCACACTTTCCAGGGGGACCCTTTCATCCCAAGCTGAGAGAATGTTCCCTAGCTTTAAGCGACCTCTCAGGATGTGCGGAGTCTGGCTGGGCACGAAGATGCAGCTGCCTGACGTGTTCTGCCCCCCAGGATTCCCACTGGGAATGAGAAGACAGTGTGGCAGCTCTCTATTAACTTTTATATATATATATTTTTTTATCACCTGAACTCATTCGAGGTCCCCCTGGCTGCACAGCAGGGGTCCCCATGTGATATCTGCCAGGATCCACCCCCACTTTCAGAGAGTGGGGTTTCTGCGCTGCCCTCCGCTTTTCAAAGCCTTCCGCTGGTCATCAGAGACTCTTGGGTTGGACGCTGAGATACCGGGGGCTTCGTCTCTTCTCACCCTCTCCGTTTTCTGCCTCCTCCACCCCCTCACTTTCTCTTCTCCTTTATACTGAGTGATCTGTTCAAAGCAAGCCTTCTCCTGGAAGTGCCTGCATGGGATCTGGGCTCCCATCAAAGCCACGGGGGCTTCCTACAGCCTAGCTCGGTTGTCTGTCACAAGAACTAACGGAGGTTTGGGGGGCTGCTTCTTGCTTCTTGAGGCTGCAAGAGTTGGGGGCTAGGGTGGGCCTAGTAGTTGGGGTCACAGTTGGCTAATAGAAGTAAGTCTTGGGCCAGGCCACCACAGTTGTCCCACCCTTGCCTAGTAAAATGCCCATGGCCTTAGATACCCTGGTGACCTTGCGTCTCTTTCTGGCTATACCACCAACTGGTAGCAGACAAGTTCACCACTCTCAGACTCAGTATTTTCACCTGCAAAGTGGGACTAATGGTTAGAGCATCCTCTTCTCTGGTTGCTGAGATGATGCAATAACAGTGAGATCTGCGCATCAGACACCCAGTATGTGGAAATGACAAGGGTCCATGACATAGCCAGTCAGATTCCACCAGACTCTGAACAGGTCCTGGGATGGTAGAGGAGACCCAGGCATATCCAGAGTGGCTACAGGAGGCAAAAGAATAGGAAGGACCCCTAGCAAGTACTTCCTGTCACCTTCTGGCCTCCATCACCCATGAGTGGCCAAACGCACCTAGAAGTTGTGGGCAAGAGAATAATGACTATTCTTGGTTGTCAGTTTGACTGCATTAACTAAAACCCAAGCGGCAGGGTACACCTGTGGTAGAATTCTCCTAATTGAACCATTTGGAGTGGAAAGGCCCCCTTTAATCCAGATCTTTTGAAGTGGGAAGGCCCACCTGGGCCACACCTTCCGGTGGCGGAAGAACATCACCACTGTCAAGCAAACTCAGACTCTTCACCCGCTTGCCCTCAGTCTCTGGCGAGTTCATTCCTCCACTGCATTAGATCCTACTTCTTCAGGATTCTAGCGTACACTGAAGACCAGCTGAGATATCCAGCCTTTTGGACTTTCTATCTGTAGACAGCCATTGTGGCACTGGCTGTAAGCCAGTCTAACGAATCCCCAAGCGTTCCTTGGTATGATGGCCAACTTGACTGAACTTTCAGAGTCAGTGAGGAACACACCTCTGAGTGTGTTTGTGAGGGTCTTTACAGAGCGGCTAACTGAGGCGTAAGACCTACTGTGGATATGAGCAGCGGGATCCCACGCATGCATGAGGCCTGTGCTGAGTTGACAGGAAAAGGAAGCTGAATATCTGTGTCCATCTCTCTCTGCTTCCTAATCGTGACTAGCTGTTTTAAGATCCTGCCGCCATTACATTCCCAGCATGATAGACCATTCCTTGAACTATAAGCCAAGAATAAAACGTTCTCTAAGTTGTTTTTCCTCCAGTATTTTGTTTCAGCACCACTTCAGGACACTGGGTATTGATCCACCCAAGGTCACTCATGCCTTAAGCAGTGGACCCAGAACCCAGCTAGCCTCACTTGGAACAGACGTCTGTGACTTTGGTCTCATGGCCCCGAGCAGTGGATGGACCGGCCATGTTCTCTCTATCAGGAATAGCAGTCTACCCTTTTTTGGGATGGAAAAATCCCACTGAGGGAAATCTCAGAGGGCAATCACTCAAGCTTTGATTGTTTCTGTCTGTGCGATTTACCATTTAGAATTGCTTCCTCAGCAAACTCAATCTACTGCTATAGGAAAAGTAAGAATCAATTACCCGGGAGAGATAGGTAGATAGTAGCTTTGGAGGGAAGAAAAATATCGAATTCTGTCCGCACAGATGAGTTTCCGACAAGAAATTCAAATAATCGCCCTCCTCCTGCAAAGTCTAAGTAGGCATAGGAAAAACAGGAGACAACAAGAATGGGGTTGTAGCCTCTGGTCAGCCTGAGCCCCTCCCCCCTCGCTTGGCTCCCTCAGCAACGAGACCAGGGCTCTGGGGGGAAGCTAAGTGCTATCTTTCTCTTTCTCTGGAGGTGGGAGTGGGCTTTGAGGGTGTGGTCACGGCCCTCCCTTTTCATAATAACCACTTAAGCTGCAGCAGCCCAGGACCTACCTCTAACTCCAGGTCTGTCCTGCTTAATTTTGTTACTACTCTGGGCTTAATTTACTGCAGGGGGGTGGGGGGGGGGAGATGGGGAACCCTGAGCCAGGAGGAGGGCAGACACACAAGACGGGCCACTCATAAGACAGAGTCACTCACTCTTAGATATCTGATGGATTCCAGGTTCCTGGTGGCTTTTTATTCCAGGTCAAACTCTCTGGTCACTGGGGACCATACTCAAGCAGGGTCCTGGTGTAGGTGGGCTGTCTAGATGGACCAAAGGCCTTCACTAACCCTACATCCTCCTTGGCCCTGAAGTTCAACACCATGACTGCCCTCCCTCCGCCCGCCCCCCACCCGCCTCCCTCTTCCTATTTATTGCCAGTGATCTGTCTGGCTCTGTGGCCATCTGAGTTTGCAGCCCAATGTCTTTCATCTACAATTGCCATTGTTTCTGTCTTGTCACTTGATACCAGTCCTCTGGAATCAGCTCCCACTCTGATTCCTCTTACTTACCCCTACTCTTTTCTGAGATAAGGTCCCACATACCCTAAGCAACAGAGGATAACCTTGGACTTCCAATATGCTGGGAATATAGGCAGGGACTATCAATACTGGTTTTATATAGTGCTGGGAATTGAACCCTAGGACTTGATGCATGCTAAGGCAAGCATGCTGCTACCAAGCCACAGATCTCTGTGGATTTTTTTTAAAGATTTATTTATTATTATTATTATATGTAAGTACACTGTAGCTGTCTTCAGGCACTCCAGAGAAGGGAGTCAGATCTTGTTACGGATGGTTGTGAGCCACCATGTGGACACTGGGATTTGAACCCAGGACCTTCAGAAGAGCAGTCAGGGCTCTTAACTGTTGAGCCATCTTCGCAGTGAAGGCTGGGCTGTTTTCCTCAGCAATCTCTGTCTTGCCAGCTATCAGCAGTGGGCTGTTTCTCTGCCTGGTTTGACCACTGTCTCATGGTCCCTTCTGTCTTTACAAGTTTGCCTGTCACACACTGGCATCTTTCTGACCCAGCCAGGAAAGCTTTTCTACTTACTGTTAAGGATTCACAGCTTTAAAACAAACATCAAAAACAGGGCCCACCAGATATCCAATTCACATTTCTGCCACAAGGGTCACATAATTAATTACATCTCCAAAGTTTCATCTGACACAGGCAGTTTGGATTCACAGGCTCTGAGGGATGGATGAGACCTTTGGAAGCCATTGTACTATCAGTGTGTTTATCCAGGTAACTAAGTGTGGATCCACCCCACTACTCCCCCCCCCCTTACCCCCCTGACTACCTACTCTGCACTCACCTGGAAGTCTCTCTTAAACCTTTCCAAGAAGTCCTCCTTAGCACATCCCAACCACTGTGCGGCTGGCACTGAAATGCAATTGGCATCCTTGGTCCTCATTTCCAGCATGTGCGTTGACATGCTGCTGCACCTGAAACTGGCTCGTACAGCATCCAGCAATCCCTGGGTTATAATATCCCCACGTGGCTGACTTCAAGCTGCCGGTCTGAGGGCAGGAAGTACACAGTCAGTTCTTGCAAGCCAGACTGAGCCATCCCTGCCAGTCCTGCCTGGTATGAACGAAGCCCTGACCACTTGATCAGAGCATCACTTGTGGATTAAGGATCTCTCAGAAACTTGCTCAGTTTTGACAATTCTCCGTGTCAGGGTTGTCCCTCTTTGAGTCTGAAGCTATGTGCAGTGTAGCCATGTCAAAGTAACCTCTGCAAAGAGAACAGAGCAGAAAGCCGATTTCATGAGAAGGGACCAGAAGAAGTCCACCTAAAAGGAGACCTGGCTTCAGAGGCCTTTGGGATGCATTGGCTTCAGGGTGACCACAAAGTCCCAAGGGCCACAGTGAGAAGAGCTTAGCTTCAGAAGAGTATGATTCTTCCTAGAAAACAAACCAGGAATATGTGCTGTGGGTTCTGTTGTGATTCGTTAGGTGTTTGTGACGAGGGATGAGTAAAGAATGCCTGGTTCATGAGAAAACCCCCGAGATGTCATACGAAGCCATTACTAAAGTACACTAGCTGCTAGCTGTTGATGCACTTCTGTTCCCAGTCCAGGGCAGGGATCTTGGCTGAACACTAGTGCCTGAATTAAGGTTTCTACTGCTGTGATAACACAACATGACTGAAAGCAACCTGTCGAAAGGGGGTTATTTCTCTCTGACAGCTTGCAGGCCATCATTCAGGGGAGTCAGGGAAGAAACTCAGGGCAGGAACCTGGATGCAGGAGCTGAAGGAGAGATCAGAGGAGTGCTGCTCTCTGGCCTATTCTCTGTGGCTGATTCAGTCGGTTTCCTTCCACCATCCAGCACCACACACCTAGAGGTGGTACTATTCCTAGTGGGATGAGCCCATCTCTACCATCAGTAAAGAAATGATATCACAGGCTCGCCACTGGCCAATGTGGTAGGAGCATTTTCTCCACTGAGGTTCCCTCTTCCAAAACTCACCCGTGTCGAGTTGATATAAACACTCATCACGATAATCGAGCCCTCCTCAGCTTGACAAATACGATATTGTTTAATCATAACCTTTTCTTTCTTATCTCCAAGATCACATATTAATGTCAAATATCACAATGTAAGAGAACAGCGGCCCCATGGTGATCCAAGCCCTGAGCACCTATGCTCAAATGTTCCTTGAACAACAGGCCTCAGGATAAGCTACCTACAGTGAATGGGTGCCAGAAAGAGGCTCAGGCTACCGAAGGACCATCCACTGGCTGGTTGTGTGTCAACTTGACACAGGCTGGAGTTACCACAGAGAAAGGAGCTTCAGTTGGGAAAGTGCCTCCATGAGATCCCGCTGTGGGAATTGAATAAAGAGGGGAGGGCCCCTTGTGGGTGGTACCATCTCTGGGCTGGTAGTCTTGGGTTCTATAAGAAAGCAGGTTGAGCAAGCCAGGGGAAGCAAGTCAGTAAGAGACATCCCTCCATGGCCTCTGCATCAGCTCCTGCTTCCTGACCTGCTTGAGTTCCAGTCCTGACTTCCTTTAGTGATGAACAGCAACATGGAAGTGTAAGCTGAATAAACCCTTTCCTCCCCAACTTGCTTCTTGATCATGATGTTTGTGCAGGAATAGAAACCCTGACTAAGACAGACCATGAGCAGTGGAAATGTAGGGAGGCCTCTCTGTCTGTGTTAAGAATCTTGTGGTGGCACAAACCTTTAGTTCTAGCACTAAGGAGGCTAAGGCAGGGGAACTTCCAGTCTGAGATCAGACTGAATGACATCAGCCACAGTGACCCTATAAGAAAGGATCAGTTTCCACAGACCCATCCACTGATGTCCCTTATTCATTGGCTGCTGCAGATTTAGCTGTTGACTGAGCTATAAAGATCAACATCTGAATAGACTTGGGTTGAATTTGGGGACCTGTCATCTTATTTCTTTCTTCCTTTGCTTTCTTTCTTCCTTTGCTTGCTTGCTTTCTTTCTTTCTTTCTTTCTTTCTTTCTTTCTTTCTTTCTTTCCTTTCTTTCTTTCTTTCTTTCTTCCTTCCTTCCTTCCTTCCTTCCTTCCTTCCTTCCTTTCTTTCTTTCTTTCTTTCTTTCTTTCTTTCTTTCTTTCTTTCTTTCTTTCTTTCTTTCTTTCTCTTTCTTCCTTTTTCTCTTTCTCTTCTTTCTTCCTTCCTTCCTTCTTTCCTTCATCTTTCCTTCCTTTCTTTTGTGCAATGACCCAAAGGGTCTTTGTGAGTTTCACACCATGCACCTCAATCCCGCTCATCACCCCATCCCTTCATACCCACCCTCTACCCTTGCAACCTCCCCCTACCACAGAGGAAAACAATCCAGAGGTGGGAGCTGTAGTGTGTCACCGTGTGTCATACAGCACACCCTTTTGTCCACACTTCTTCACTTGCAAATGATCACTGCAATGACTCATTAGTCTGGTACGAGGCTTTGGCTTCTGCTACTCTATCAATCCTGTCCTATGTTACCCCTGTAGGACCAACTTCTTCATACACTCCAGCAGTTCATCAATGGGGTAGATGTTGGGATGAGCCAATTCGAAACCCTGGATCTGGGCCTGAGAGGTTTCCTAGCTGCTTAGTCTGCTGAGTCTCTCATGGCTTCCGGGGTTAACTCACCAGCAAACCCTGCACCCAGGGCCAGGTCTACCCCACTGCCCAGGTGAGGTGCAGGGCCTGCTCTTCTGAGTGCTGCAGCAGGTGAGGGGCAGGGAAAGCTTTCTTGTTCTGATGACCCCAGGGCCAGGTCTTCCATCTACCAAAGGTGGTGCGTGATGGGGGGTGGAGGGTAGGAGGGTATGTCTCCCTTATCCATGCCACCACATAGAAGATGAACAGAAGGGCCAGCTCTCTCACAATGCCCCGAAAGGGGCGGAGCCAATTCCACACAGCCTTCAGACATCAATGTGTGCCCAGACCAGGGACATCTGCCCTGTCTTTGGTGTTAACGGATCCCTCTGCAGCAGGACCAGGGATCCAGATGTGGCCCCCAGTGGCAGCACAGGCCAGGAGCCCACCATGGTCCCAGGTGGCACCACAAACTGTGTACTTCAAGCTGTTCCTCACTCCCTTCGAGTCTCTCTGTTTGGTTCCTCTCCCCCCTTCACTTCTCCACTTCCTCGCTCCTCTGGGTCTCTGAGTGTCTGAGATCATCTGAGGAAAGGTCTCAGGAGTTCTCTACGCAAACACTATGGAGCCAAGCAGGGGGTCATCTTGCACATGGTCTGCTCCACAATGCCTGCATAGCTCTGGACTTGTGATTGTCTTGGTTGAGCTCCCAGTGCGGGCTTCACAGTGCTGCTGGTCTGGTGGTTGTTTCAAGCTCGGTCCTCGCCTGGGCCTGCCCAAGTGGCCCCTTGTGAGGGTTGTCTGTCTTGGGCTCACTCCCACCCTGGGCCCACAGTCTCAGGCAGAGTTCTTCTAGTTTCTGGCTTGCTCCCCATCCTGGGTCCCCATCTGGGCCTGCCTGGCACCAGACTGGTGGTCATCTCAGGCTCTCTTTTTTTCAGGGAACGTTAGGCTACTAATCATTCAGCTGTTTACAGGTCAGAAGACAGAGCATAGACATAGCCTCTCTCCTCTCTGCCACCTACTGACGCCCATGTGACACAGCAGTCATACCTGCTAGGCCTCTAGGGGCAGGTATTCCATGTTTCTAAGCTGTTTTTCTTTTTCTCCTTCCTTCTCCCCTCCCAACCATCCCTCTGAGACCTGGCTTTTCTCACTCACCCATAAAGTGATGAATCCATTTCTATACCTTCAGCCGACAATACCTAAGCACCGACCAACCACGGCGTCAGAGCCAAAGGGTTCCCACGAGTGCCTGGCCCACCAGGGTCCTAAGGCCACTGACGGACAAGATGCCAAAGTGACCTGCCGGTAGGTAGAGAGCTAGCCCTGAATCCCAGGGAGGATACAACCTTTGAGTTTTGGTTTTAAATGATATGTGGGACTCTCTCCAAGGCCAGATATTGAGAAGACCTCCCTCCAATGGAGACGTTAGAAGACATTAGTCAGGAGACAGGTATGAGAGGAGTTTGGAGCTCTGGGGAGGGAACGCAAGCTATCAGGAACAGATTAGCAGGGCCTCTTGTGTCACATTAATCCCTCTGACCTTTGTCCTGTGAACAGTGTGGCAACACTGGTGAGCTTCGAGCAGTGGCGACACCAGCCCTCTTAGGCTCTTCTGTCACAGTGGAAACAGAATTCAAGGCAGAAAAGCCATAGGCAGCTACACAAGCCCAGGCACAGATTATTACAGCCTCGGCCACAAGCCTGCAGCTGAGGTGGGGCTGAGAAGGCCGAAGTGGAGGCTACTTGACAGGTGCACACACCTCAGCTGACTCCTTCACATCTCCCTCACGCCTCTCTGCCGGAGGGCAGGCTCAGTCAGCAGGTCAGAGGACGACTTAAAGCTCCAGGGGTGCAGAATCACTCACGAGACGAAACTGCCCACTGCCGGGCCATTTGACAAGCAGTGATGACACGGTGGCAGAAGAACTGCAGGGCACAGAGGACAATCACACCCATGATCAATACACAGCAATCCAGGGAGCTAGCCGGTCAGTAGGAACAAGGAAAGAACAGATTGCCTGCTTTCACAGGGCATTGCACTCCTGAGCCCCAGATAACAGCACTGTCTCCCCGGGTCAAATAAACTGTAGTTTACAGTTGGGGTTCCTGGGGTTCGAGGAAGTCACTCTCATTTGTTTCAGGCTACAGAGATGTTCCAAGAAGATTAACCCCTGCCCATGGACCAAGTTTCATTCAGATTCATACTGCCCTGTCTTCTCAAATTCAGGGACCTGGTTGTCAGTTTCACATGTAGGGTAGTGACAGCTTAAAGCTTGGGTCTATACCACCTGCCAAGTACAGCTTCAAACCCTTCAGAGGTTACAGACTGACCTGAGTCAACCATGCCTTCAATGGCCGTCAGGCTCCACTGGAAGCAACAAGGGACTCTTGGCAAGTGGCGCTGGATGCTGTGCCTCTCCCCTGCTCACTCTTGTGACATGGAGAGTGGCTTTACCCACAAAGCAGTTCTACAGCATGCAGAGAGGCATGAAGCCACCCAGGGAGAGGTTCCCGTTGGACCTCGGGCTGACTTTTCAGGCATTCTCACAGTGCATTTAGGAAAGGGTTATTTTGCAAGCACAGTCAGCCATTAGTAGGATTGTGTAGCCCTGAATGTCCACAGTGAGGGCAGTAGACAACCAGTCTTCTTACCACATATTTTATTCTGCACAGACTGTGGCAATGGTGTCTGTCTGTTCCTTTACGTAACTGTCTACCTTTAGTATTGTTCATTTATTTGAAGTGTCTTTTGAACACTCATTATGCTGACCAACTGGGCTCTTGGTGCTACCTGAGACCGGAAAATCCCACTCTATTTCCTGACTTGCTTGACTGGACCCAGAGGAAATATCATGGAAGATCCTGCTGTAGACATTGGAGGGTGGGCTGCTTCATGTTCTCAGGTGAACCCATGCACTTTGGGCTTGGCCCATCCTAATTCTATAAGGTATGTTCCAATATCCCCCGTGTCACAGACGAAGAAACTGAAACTCAGAACTGAGGGTTGTGAGTGAAGTTGATCTTCTCAACTTCATTCACACACTCAAAGCCTGTACTAGATACACACATGTGCACACACACACACACACATACACTCGAAGATAGCCTCCACGTGACAAATAGTGTCACTTTACAAAAAGTCCGTGGTTGCACATTTTCCATGAGAAATTACAGACAAGCCAGGCATGGTGGTACATGCATAATCTCAGGACTTGGAAAGTTGAGTCAAGAAGATCATGGGCTCAAAACCAAGTCTATAAGAGGAGTTCAGGACCAGACTCAGAAACTTGGTGACACACTTGTCTCAAAACAAAGGTGAAAAAGAGAGCTGGGATATAGCATGGTAGTAGGGCTCTTACCTAAAACAGGCAAGATCTCAGTCCCCAATCCCACAAAAGAAAATGAAAATTTAAAGTAGAAAAAGTGCTAATTAATATAAATTAAGTATCTCTTGTGTTTCAGGAATTGTTGCTAATACCGTCATGCACATTTAAGCAAAAAAAAAATATGTTTAAGACAGACTCAGAAAGATTAAGTGGCTTGCCCAATGCAACTCAGCAAGTCAGTGGCTTTTTTATTGGCAGTCTGATGCTAACCCAGACTGTTGCCTGCAGGACACGTAGCCAGCATACAGGTGTACTTTGGGAAGTCAGCAATGCCAGGAAATGTCTAGAAATTCATTTTAAAGAGGGATTCAGAGGTCCCTCTTCCTTCAAAATGAAAGGGCTTTGAAAGTATCCAGAAAACCAGCAAGTCTAGACATCCAAATCTCTAGATCCCTCTCTCTTTCAGGTTTTCTATTTCATGGGAGGGAGAGGATTTTCCATCTGTTAAACAAATGCAGAATTTTATGAAAAAATGTTTAATAAATCAAAGAAACAGAGTATACAGCTCAAGTGATGGCTCTTTGTATGGGTGCAGATCCAAGCAGGTAGACTGTGTTTCCACAGGATTGATTGACAGGTTGGGAGCGACCGGGAGAGAAGCATGCTCCCTGCCTTAGACACCATCTGAACAGAGGAAATTGGAAACGTGAGGGGGAAGATTGACGCCCCACTGAAAGTTTAAAGGAATGGCACAAAATGTGAGCCAGTCAAGTATTGGGGAGGGAGCTATGGTGTGTGCTTTAGAAAGGGTTGGGCTACACCAGGGCTCCCATATCTCTCCAAAGCTCATGGTGCATAGAAGTCAGAACTACCAGGGTACAGTCCATGTGGCAAAAGGGAGCATGTCAGAGTTTGGAGCTCATCGCTTGACCATGAACTTTGAAACTGTCTTCTGATTGAACATAGCTGCCCCCTGTTCCTTCATCCATCCATCTATTTATCAAGCCCTGTATCCATCCATCCATCCATCCATCCATCCATCCATCCATCCATGCATCTATCCACATATACATCTATTCACATATTTACCTCTCCGCCCACATATCCATTCATTTATCCAGCCAGCCGCAAGCCCCACCCATTCACCTGTCTATCATCTTTCCATCTACCCATCCAACTCTCTGTCCATCCATTACTTTATCCTTCTGTCCATCCACCCATTCATATACATCCTCTTAGTTACTCCCCACCCATTCATTCATTCATCGACCATTTCTCTACTGACTAACTCATCTGTTTATCTCCCATCCCTCACGTACCTATCCAACAGATATTTATCAATGGTTGTGTCATATCAACCCCTAAGTGGGAGGATAATGATAAGACAAGGAGAAGAACACATTAATTAAGTGGCAGGGCACAAAGCAAGGCTGGTGAAGGCAGTGGAAGCCAGATCAAGCAGGGCCTTGGTAGAATGTGGGGCTTGTTCACAGTTCAAAAGAAAGACACTAAAGAGTTTTACACAGGACCATGACATAATCGCATTGGGTTTTAATGGATGGAAAATGAATGTAACAGAAAACAGAAGTGAAAGCAGGCTGTCCAACATGAGGGCTGCTGGAGGGGAGCCAGTAGGTGGTGTCCATGTGGACACGAGTGTGCTGACAGGGCACACAGGACTGGAGGGACCTGAGGATCTTTCTGGAGATAGAAACATGCCTATGACTTGGGTTGGGGAGGAGAAAAGGAAGAACTCAGTGGTTTCCAAGTTTGTAATCTTTCCTGAAAATTGCCAGCTTGGGAGAGGCAAGCCATTCCTTCCATCCTTTAGCAGGCACTGCCTAAGCACCATTGTGTGCTGAGGATCCAAAACTTGTCTTGGAGAAGAGGATATCTGTCACAGGTCCATCCGGCCTCCTGGTTCAGCTCCACAGCAGGGCACACATCCTCTGGCCATGCCAAAACACAACCAGGAATTCAGAGTTTTCAGTGTCTTTGAGCTTTCCCACCTTGGGCATCCAACTCAGGTCTGTGCCTATTGGATCCTGACTTTTCTTAAAGATCAAAATTAGCCAGGAATTGTCCATGGGGGCCAAGGAGCCACTTCTCTCCTATAAACATGGGTTTTGTATGGTGTAAACCCTGACAGATGATCAGATGTCTCCTCCATCGGGACCTCAGACATAGTTAAAGCAATATAGAACAAGTGTTCCTACAACAGTATTCTGGCTTTCTCTTGGGTATTGGTTAATATACTGAATATCTGTCATGTGCTCATGATATACCTGACCATGCCTGTGACTTCAGTCATCTCTGTTTAGACCATACAGAGACCAGGGATACTTATTTAAAACCCAACTATCCTAGTTTGTGTTTCTATTGCTGTGATGTGACCAAAAAAACAGATGGGGAAGGAAAGGATTTATTTGGCTCACACTTCCACATTGTAGCACAGCATTGAAGGAAGCCAGAACAGGAATTCAAACATGGCAGGAGCCTGGAGACAGGAGCTGATGCAAAGGCCTTGGAGGAATGCTGCTTATTGACTTGCTCCCTATAACTTGCTCAGCCTGCTTTTTTTTATAAAACTCAGGGCCTCCAGCCCAGAGGTGCAACCATCCACAATGGGCTAGACCTCCCTCATCAATCACTAATTAATAAAGTACCTTCCAGATGGATCTTCTGGAGGTGTTTTTCTCAATTACTGTTCCCTCCTTTCAGATAACTCTAATGTGTGAGGTTGACATAAGACTGGCCAGTATAACTGACCTCTTGTCAACTTGACACAGGAACACAAATCACTGTAAGTCACACCTTTCCTTTCTTATTTATGCTCAAGATCTCACCATAAAAACATAGTGTTATAAGTCCCACGTTCTTTACTAATTCAAACATATTACATTTACAGTTTCTTTAAAATATCCACTCTCTCTACAAACGTAAAATCTCTTTTTAAAAAAATTATATTAAATATCTTCTTAAAGAGAGAAGAATGAGGTCATACTCATAATCTGCACAAAGCAAAGGCAAACTCCAAAGTGTAATTAACTCCATGTCCAACTACCTAGGAGTCACTCCCGATCTTCTGGGCTCCTCCACAGAGCTTGGGTCATGTCTCCCTCTGCAGCGCACACAGCTTGTCTTCTAGGCTCTCCCGGCTCCACTCCACTGCTGCGGTTCTTGGTGGTCATCCCATGGTACTGACATCTCCAAAGCCCTGGGGTCTTCTGCTGCAGTTGGGCTGCACTTTCACCAATAGCCTCTCATAGGGTCTCTTCAGGTGCCGAGCCTCAACTTCTCTGCATGACCCCTTCCATCCTGGGCCTTCAAACGTCACCTTCACCAGTGGCCTCTCCTGGCCTCTCACAGTTCCAAACCTCAGCCGCTCTCCATGACCCTTTTCATGTCCTCAAAACCAGGACAAGGTACAACCTCAGCTGCCTCTGAAACACAGCTTCAGTGAGCTGACTCTGAGGAAACATTTCCCGGAAGATTTCACCTCAGTGATGCTGGTCTTTTCTCAATCAGCTCTAATTTCTTAGGTCCAGCTGACCCCCATCAATTGTCGCAGTAATGAAAATGTTTCACTTCAGCATTGCTGGTCTCATGTTAATTACAGCTGACTCTTCGACTCCAGCTGAGCAGATCGACAGAATCTCAATTCAAAACAGCAAACATCCCTGATAAAAGCCTTTAAACTTCACAAGCCAGGTCTCCATCTTCTGCACTGCTCTCAACATTCTTACCTTCCAAGGTCCCACAAAATATCACGCTGAGCTCTTAACACTCAATGGCTTTTCTAGCCCAAAGTTCCAAAGTCCTTCCACAATCCTCCCCCAAAATAAGGTCAGGCCTGTCATAGCAGTACCCCACTAAGCTGGTATCAACTTCTATCTTAGGGTTTCTATTGCTGTGATGAAACTGTACCCAAAAACAGAGTGGGGAGGAAAGGGTTTATTTGGCTTACACTTACACATTGCAGTCCATCATTGAGGGTAGTCAGTATAGGAATTCAAACAGGGTAGGAGACAGAGGTTGATGCAGAGGCCATGGAAGGATGCTGCTTACTGCCTTGCTCCCCAAGACTTGCTCAGCCTGGTTTCTTATAGAATCCAGGACCACCAGTCCAGGGTGGAAGCACCCACAATGGGCTGCCTCCTCCCCATCAATCACTAATTAAGAAAATGTCCAACAGCTGGATCTTTTTAAGGCATTTTCTCAATTAGACTCCCTCCTTTCAGATAACTTTAGTTTGTGTGTCAGGTACAGAGACCCTGGCTCCTCAATTCACAGTAGAACAATTCTGAGGGGTACCAGGGCTCCAAAAGTTTCCAGAGAATAAGCCTCTGCTACAACTAGTGAACTATGACTCCTCCCTCTGTTTACCTGCCTTCCCCCAACCCCAGTGCGTGTGTGTCCTAAAAGCACCACCCCAATGAGCTTCCACACCCAAATCTCAGCAGCTCAAGATTCCCAACCTAAGACCACAGTGATGCTACTGCCACAAGGACATGCTGGGGACTGGCCATCGCAACAAACAATAGTAAGATGGAAATGTGACTGCTGAATAGGAAACAGGTACCCTTTGCTGGTAAGTGCTCATGGAGAACATCTCAATACCCAAGAGTCTGTGCTGTGCCAAAAGAAGAGGAGTCGCCTGCAGATGGAAGGCTTGGAATCCTGGCTTTGACTCAAGCTATGTGGCCTTTAGCAAACTGCTTAGCCTCTCTGGGTCCCATGTAATGGAAAAGTGGGTCAAAGCACCTTGAATAGGAATTAGAAAGACTTCTGTAAGCTTGTAAATGTCCCTGGAAAGAAAAGCTGCCCAATAAACATTGACGTCTTTTTTTTTTTTCTCTGCTCTGGGTACATCCAAGCATCTCCCAGGCCAGAGAACATAGAGTGTAACAAATCTGAAAACACAGACTGACTAGGATCCTTAAGTGGAGAAAAGTTAGCATCCTCTGCCCTTCCCAGGTGAGGCCTCCTGGAAGTTATTGGAGGGTAATAGAAGCACAAGGGGGTTATGAGGATAATGAGAAGAATTCTGCCCCATGCCTGAGTTCTTACCAGGATGACATGAAGGACCTGAGACCAGCCATTGGGTGAGAATCTTTGTAAGATGGTAACTGTCTTTCTTCCTCCCTAGATCACTGCCCAACCATAAGGTAGGTGCTTTGTAAATGCTTCCAGCTTAAGCGGCCTGGCGTGCGCTCGTCTCTCACCCCACAAAGACCCACGCTGCTGTGGCCCTGAGAAATCAAGGTAGGTGCCTTCTGGGTTAGCTTTCTGAGGAAGACCATGTGACACCAGTCCAGGGCCCTTCCCCTCTTGTCCAGAGTTCTGTGTGTAGTCTGTGTACCTCCTTCTATGGCCTCACTGTGAAAACGTGGCCCTGCTGTTGGCACACTTACACTGGAACATAACCACCTTCTTGACTTAACCTGGCCTGTGGTTGCATTTGTGGTGGGATTGAGAAGCTGCTGTAGAAACTCTGTGGCCAGAAACAACCTGAAATATTTATACTCTCTGGACTGTTTGGAAAATGTGTTCACCTTCCTCTCAGAGAGGCCAGTTAAGAATGTAGGCCTTCCTCAAAAGGTGGCCATCCTGCAGGGAAGTCTGAATGTCACAGGCAACACATTCTGCAGAGCTCTACCCTCTCTCTCTCTCATTCGCTCTCTTTCTCTCTCTCTCTCTCTCTCTCTCTCTCTCTCTCTCTAATACATCATTAATTTTTTATTAAACTAATAAAATTTATTTTAAAATATACAACTCAGTATTGACATTTTTTAAGTCGTCAAATTAATTTATAATAAATGCCTCTTAAATATACATGATACCTTCTGAAGTCAAAAGTAATATGCACTTGACCAGTTTTTAAAATCTATTTGGAATATTAAACATGATAGAAATAGAAAAAAAAATCTCTTATGAAGTCCTCTGTGAAAGGAAATTTTGACAGGTTCCTGATTAGACAGAAACCGTTCCATCTCCGAGGAAGAATACTCAGTGTATGATTGTGGCTTCATAGAATGAATTTGGTAGTGTTCCTTCTGTTTCTATTTTGTGGAATAGTTTGAAGAGTATTGGTATTAGGTCTTCTCTAAAGGTCTGATAGACTTCTGCACTAAACCCATCTGGTCCTGGGATTTTTTTTTTCTGGTTGGAAAACTCTTAATGACTGCTTCTATTTCTTTAGGGGTTATGGGACTGTTTAGATGGTTTATCTGATCTTGATTTAACTTAGGTATTTAGTACCTGTCTAGAAAATTGTCCATTTCATCCAGATTTTCCAGTTTTGTTGAATATAGGCTTTTGTAGTAGGATCTGATGATCTTTTGGATTTCCTCAGTTTCTGTTGTTATGTCTCCCTTTTCATTTCTGACTTTGTTAATTTGGATATTGTCTCTGTGCCTTCTGGTTACGCTGGCTAAGGGTTTATCTATCTTGTTGACTTTCTCAAAGAACCAGCTCCTGGTTTTGTTGATTCTTTTATAGGTTTTTGTTTGTTTGTTTGTTCGTTTGTTTCTACTTGGTTGATTTCAGCCCTGAGTTTGATTATTTCCTGCTGTCTGCTCCTCTTGGGTGTCTTTGCTTCTTTTTGTTCTAGAGCTTTCAGGTGTGCTGTCAAGCTGCTAGTGTACGCTCTCTCCAGTTTCTTTTTGGAGGCACTCAGAGCTGAGTTTTCCTCTTAGCACTGCTTTCATTGTGTCCCATAAGTTTGGGTATGTTGTTCCTTCATTTTCATTAAGTTCTAAAAATTCTTTAATTTCTTTTTTTATTTCTTCTTTGACCAAGTTATCATTGAGTAGGGCATTGTTCAGCTTCCACATATATGTGGGCTTTCTATTGTTTTTGATGCTATTGAAAACCAACCTAAGTCCATGGTGATCTGATAGGATGTACAGGATTATTTCAGTCTACTTATATCTGTTGAGGCCTGTTTTGTGACTGATTACATGGTCAGTTTTGGAGAAGGTACCATGAGGTGCTGAGAAGAAGGTATATTCTTTTGTTTTAGGATGAAATGTTCTATAGACATCTGTTAAATCTATTTGGTCCATAACTTCTGTTAGTTTCACTGTGTCTCTGTTTAGTTTGTGTTTCCATGATCTGTCCATTGATGAGAGTGGGATGTTGAAGTCTCTCACTATTATTGTGTGAGGTGCAATATGTGCTTTGGGCTTTTGTAAAGTTTCTTTAATGAGAGTTCTTTTTGGTAGATTGTTTTCCTTTGATGAGTATGAAGTGTCTTTCCTTATCCTTTTTGGTAACTTTTGGTTGAAAGTTTCTAATATCGAAAGTATTGTATTCGATATTAGAAAGTCTACTCCAGCTTGTTTCTTGGGACCATTTGCTTGGAAAATTGTTTTCCAGCCCTTTACTCTGAGGTACTGTCTGTCTTTGATACTGAGGTGTATTTACTGTGTGCAGCAAAATGCTGGGTCCTGTTTACATATCCAGTCTATTTTTCTATGTCTTTTTATTGGGGAATTGGGTCCATCGATGTTAAGAGATATTAAGGAACAGTCATTGTTACTTCCTGTTATTTTTGATGCTATTTTTATGTTTGTGTGGCTATCTTCTTTTGGGTTTGTTGAAAGAAGATCACTTTCTTACTTTTTCTAGGGTGTAGTTTCCCTCCTTGTGTTGACGTTTTCCATCTATTATCCTTTGTAGGGCTGGATTTGTGGAAAGATACTGTGTAAATTTTGTCATGGAATATCTTGGTTTCTTCATCTATGATAATTGAGTTTTGCTGGGTATAGTAGTCTGAACTGGCATTTGTGTTCTCTTAGGGTCTCTATAACATCCGCCCAGGATTTTCTAGCTTTCATAGTCTCTGGGGAGAAGTCTGGTATAATTCGGATAGGTCTGCCTTTATATATTACTTGACCTTTTTCCCTTACTGCTTTTAATATTCTTTCTTTGCTTTGTGCATTTGGTGTTTTGACTATTAGGTGAAGGGAAGAATTTCTTTTCTGGTCCAATCTATTTGATGTTCTGTAGGCCTCTTGTATGTTTATGGGTATCTCTTTCTTTAGGTTAGGGGAGTTTTCTTCTATAATTTTGTTGGAGATATTTACTGGCCCTTTAAATCTTCACTCTCTTCTATACCTATTATCCTTAGGTTTCATCTTCTCATTGTATCCTGGATTTCCTGGATGTTTTGGGTTAAGAGCTTTTTGCATTTTGCATTTTCTTTGACTGTTGTGTCAATGTTTTCTATGGTATCTTCTACACCTGAGATTCTCTCTTCTATCTCTTGTGTTCTGTTGGTAATTCTTGTGTCTATGACTCCTGATCTCTTTCCTAGGTTTTCTATCTCCAGGGTTGTCTCCTTTTGTGAGTTCTTTATTGTTTCTATTTCCATTTTTAGATCCTGGATGGTTTTGTTCAATTCCTTCACCTGTTTGGTTGTGTTTTCCTGTAATTCTTTAAGGGATTTTTGTGTTTCCTCTTTAAGGACTTCTAGCTATTCACCTGTGTTCTCCTGTATTTCTTTAAGGGAGTTATTTATGTCCTTCTTAAAGTCACCCATCATCATCATGAGATGTGATTTTATCAGAGTCTTGCTTTTCTGGTGTGTTGGGGTATCCAGGGCTCACTGTGGTGGGAGAACTGGTTTCTGATGATGCCAAGTGGCCTTGGTTTCTGTTACTTATGTTCTTGCCCTTGCCTCTCTCCATCTGGTTATCTATGGTGTTAGCTGGTCTTGCTGTCTTTGTCTGTGGCTTGTCCCTCCTGCAAGCCTGTATGTCAGTACTCCTGGGAGACCAGTTCTCTCTGGGAGGAATTTGGGTATGGAGAGCTGGGGCACAGAGTCAATTCCAGGGCGCAGATGGAAACCGGAAGGATCCTGTCCCCGGTTGTTCCTTGGTTCCTATCTCCTGAAGTCTCCAGGTGGGTCCCTCTGAGCAGAAGTGGTGGTCTTCCCTGTGCCCACAGGCTTGTCAGCACTCCTGGGAGACAAGTTCTCTCCTGACAGTATTTGGGTATGGAGCGCTGTGGCACAGGATCGGCTTCCTATGCAGACTATTTTCTTGTTAGTTCTGTCACTAAGCACGAAACCCTTGGCCCTGCTTGCTCCTGCACACTTCTCAGTAATGCCATGAAAGGGAAACTGTTCCCATTTTATAGGTGGGAAAACTGAAGCTCTAGAAGGTAGATGATTGGCCCCAAGTTATGTGGTAGGTGTGACCAAGAGGCTGGACCCTAGGTCTCTTCTGATTCTAGGCTTCCATCTCCCCAAGGTTCTTGTCTCTCCCAAGCTTCTGTCTGTGTGTCCAAGGCTGCTGTCTCTCTGTCCTAGGCTGCTACGTGTTTGTCCCAAGCTGCCATCTCTCCCAGGCTGCTGTCTCTCCACATTGAAGGCTTATCAGGAAGAAGACTGTGACTTTGAAGACAAGGAGCAAACATGAGTCATGTCCATTCAGTCACGACATGTGGCTTATGTTAACAAGAGCTCCAGGCACATCAGAAATGACCCGTCCTGGCCAGGACTCTGTGAGTGTGTTTTTCCTGAGGACAGAAGGAGCAGCTCAGTGGAAAACAGCTTCCCAAACTTGTTGCCCAAGACAGGGCTCCACTGAGAGTTGTGTAACCCAACACATGAGAACTTGACACCCAGAGTGCCCAGAACACAGAACAGTGGGCACACCTGAAACCTCCACCACAGAGCACCAAGGGAGAAAACCGGGGCTCTCACATGGCTTTGTCTCAACTCCACAGCTAAGCACAGATTACACAGTAAGCCAGTCCCCTTTGTCCTAGGGAACTAAAAGGACTGTCCTATAGAGACTTATCTGTAGAGAGTGTAGTGTAGACATGTATTCAGTTCACATTATTGTGATAATAAAACTTTTGGGAAACAAGAGACAGTGTATTGGAGGCCTGTAGTTATTACAAAAAAGTGAAAAATTGCCCCTTTTTTTAAACTAAGGAAAGATGGCCTGATAGAGCAACGAGTCCAGCCTGCAGAGATGAGCAGTGAGCACGCCCTGCTCCCTTCCTTTTGACACAGGAAGAGAAGCTTCTGGCTTGTTTTCTGGGAATCTCTCCACCAAGTGAGATTCACTACATGAAACCGGAGAGAAGCAGAGATGCTGAGTTGGAGAGTCAGAGCGGCTGCTTTACCCCCTCTGTCTGCAGACGCTTTCCCTTCAAACCCGGAAGGCCGGGGATGACCCCCATGGCCTCTCACCTTGCTTTACGATCACATAACCACAGGCAGCACCCTCAGAACACCCTAGGGACCCTCTGGACTGCCACTATCACCTCCCTGTCTCCTTAAAGCTTCCGTCTGTGTGATTTCTATACCACTGACTAGTTCTCCATCTTTTATGCATACCGCCAACTAAAGCTAACTGATTTACCTTTCCAATCTCAACCTGCCCCTTAAGAATGAAGCTGGAAGCCTGGGGGTAGGGTTTGGTAGGTAAGTGTCCTGAATTTGGATTCCCAGCTCCCACATCAAAGCTAGGCATGGTGGCACACAGCTCTAACCTCAGCATGGAGAGATGGAGACAGAAAGATCACACACTCTTGCTGGTCAGTCAGTCTGACTGAAATGATGAGCTTGAATTTAATCTCTCTCTCTCTCTCTCTCTCTCTCTCTCTCTCTCTCTCTCACACACACACACATACACACACATACACACACATACACATGCACACACATACACATACACACACATATACACACACACATATACACACACATACATATACACACACATACTCACACACACACATACACACACACATACACACACATACTCACACACACATACACACACATACACATACACACACATACACACACATACACACACACACATACACACATACACACACATACACACACACATACACACACATACACACATATACACATACATACACACACATACAAACACACACACACACACACACACACACACACCCTCTGCCTTTTCACAGTCAGTTTGGTCTCCACATGGATCTGCTTCTACTTATTTCTGGACTCTTCATCGTGAGATAAAATGCCCAACCGCTGAACTGATTGTTCACCTGTTCATGTCCCCCACCTAAATCTACTGAGTGTCCCTCTATCTCAGGAGCTCACTGGTCATCTCCCTCAGCCTCAGGAACATTCCATCTAAGTGGACAAAGAGAGAAGAGATATCGATGAGATAGGAGAGATTGTCCTTGTGAAGTTTGCAGAACAGAACCCATCTAATGAGTGGCTTTGACTTCAGGTCCCCGCGAGGGGCCTGTGGGGCTCACCACCACAGTCACCGGCTTCTAGAGGGAAGGACAGCTTCTGACTGAGCAGCATGAGTGTGTGTTCCCTGGGGGGTGGCTGATGTGACATGAGCATCGACCGTGAGTCACTTGGCACCATTTCAAGCCTCCATTGAAGACTCAGGCTGGAGGATTCCTGGAGCCTATGCATAGATTATTGTGGACGGGCAGGAGTGTGGGATCCGCTGGAGCTGAGATCGATTGAGTCCACAAGAACCCATCCTTCCCAGGTCATCATGCCCGCCAGCAACCTGTGCTGCTAGGTAAGGGACCCTGGGAACCTTTGTCCCAAAAGGGAGCACCGCGGTTGTTTTTCCTGCCCCCCTGGTTGAAGAAAGTCTCCAACAAAAGTGAAAGCCTTATGTAATGAGATTTAAAAGAAAACTTTTGAAGCCAACAAGCAGCTATGGGCAGCACTTCAAAGGGCCCAGGATCAATGTTTGTCAATAGCAGTTTGGCATTCTTTAATTTATCGTTCATGAATATAAAGTGTGATGTTAGTAGGGGCCCATCCACGCCTCCCTTCTGGTTGAGATTTGAAGATCAGAAATCTAGCAGTAATCTCAGAAGTGGCAGAGGCTCTCGCCGGAGCTGGTGTCCTCTATCCTGTGCCTAAGATGCCGCCGCCAAGCATCCAGACCTACAGCGCCCAACATTCCCCAGCTCCTACCTGAGCCCACAAGCCATGCGGCTCTTTATTTTGGCCGCTATCTTTGGAGACCTTTTTCTTTTTTTTTCCCCTGCAGAAGACAAGGCACCCCTTGACTCTGCCCAACCCCCGAGTTGCCATTTGTTTAATCAAGATAGTTGGTTTGCGAAACATTAAACAGTATTTGATGCCTAGTTAATAATTTGCACCTTCTTCATTTGTTCCGGAATCCCCAGAGACTGACATCCCCACCCCCACCCCTACCCCCAAAGGAATAGACAAGAAGAGAAACTGCAGAGGGAGAGAACGGAGAGGCCTTCAACTGCACAGATATTTGTCAGGATGTTGGTGTTCCGTGTTTTGCTGCAAATCGCCCTGCTGGGGAAGGCAGTCGTAGGGGTAAGTGGTCACCTCACATTTTTATGGTTGAGAGACTCTGAGGGTTTTAGCAAAATCAAGCCATCTGGGTTAGATGCAAGGAAAAATCTTCAATTAGGAAAGGCTGGGGTTGCCAAGTCCTGTGTGTCCTGACCACAGGAGCTAAACAGGCTGTACCACGGACTTCTGGGCAGTCGGTTTTGAAATGACATGTGCGTGACATGAGCTCTCGTTCCCACAGAGGTGACTGGGGCACACAAATACTCTGTAGCGGGAATGAAATCTGGCATGCACCTCAAGGAATCCTCTGAGAAGTCCTGGAAAGAAAGCTACATACTCTATCCCTAGGAGAATAGATTAGGGTCCCAGGTGAGCTCACATGTCAGATTATCTATCCATCTGGGGCTGACACTAAGGACTCCTGTTGGCAGAAGTGAACCCAGCAAAGGGTTTACTTAACTGTCTTCGATTTATGGAGAAGCCCCGCTGTTAATACTTACTCTTCTTTTTCCCATGACCATGGTAGATGAGACACGGAGGCTGAGACAGAGCCCCAGGGAGCTTGTGGTGACCGGAAAGGGAAACACTGTGAGGGGCCTTTGACCAGGGAACTGAGGCCTTTGGGTTGAATGAGTTTGGTGGAGATGCTGACCCAGCTAAACAGGGAGTAGAGGTTCCTGGGGTCTCCATGCTGGCTGTGGACCGAGGCTTGAGTGTTGAGCCTTGGCGCCAGAAACAATCTTGATTTTGTTATAGCAGAACTGCAGAATAAGTAACCATAATAATCTCCTCTGAGCCTTGAAGGAATCATCAACAACCAACTGCTTGTGTGGTAAGGGTCATGACAGACCCTTGGCACATGGCAGATGTGGTGACTTCCACTGAACCTTAGCCTTTTCTTTGTGCTGCTGCTGCTGATCAAACCCAAGAACTTTATCGTGTACGTAAGGCAAACTCTTTACTGGGAAGCCAATCCCTACCCTTGAGTCAGTTCTTCTCAGAGAAAATGCCCAAACTGAGAGTAATTCCCCTATAAAAATCAGAGCGTAGTCCCTTTGATGAGGAGATTCGGAAGAGAGACAAGAGAGGGTGGGAGTCATTGGAAACTTCTTGCATCCGGTTAAACACTTTTGAATTGGATTTTCCTTTTAGGCTGTTTCCTGAGGGAATGGAGTTCAATTCCAGCCTTGCTTATTAGCATGTCCATAAGATTATGGTTATATCTTACCTTGTCAGCCACCTTCCATAGTCCCAGGTTCAGTTGCCAAGTGATTTGTTTTAGAATGGATTGTCTTCCCAAACTATGGGGTGGTGGCTGCAAGTCCAGTGATCTGATCTTGTAATTTCTTGGTGGGCACCTGGACCTAAGAAAGAGCAGCTACCCCACAGGTGTACAAAAAGGCAATGGGAATTATCAGAGCCCAGAGAGAACACCAGCGGAAAACAACTGAGCCTAAAGTTTGTAGGCAGGAAGGGTTGATAAAATGTTACAAAGTTTGATGCTCACAAAAGGATAATATCGCCCCAGCCCCCAACCCTCCCACACACTTTTTTTTTGTAAGATCCAGGGAATTTTTACAGTTATCAATGAAACTGTAAGTCAATAATGGATAAAAGAAAACATATGAGGGCTAGCCTCTGGGCAATGAGTTTAGTCGATTCCAAAGAGAGGACTAAAAGTCTTCACATGTACCCAGATGTGTGCCAATTAGGTGGTTAGGAAGTCTTTTCATGTTCCATGGGCTGGTACACTGCATCTAGGGCAAAGTAGCCAAGTTGGATGCTTGGAAGAGTTTCAGGCTTCATTGGGGACAAAGCGACATAGCCTGATGGGCAGAGTGGCCTCTTCTATGTATAGAGCTAAAAATAATAACCAATGATCTTTCAGCACTCAGGAGGTTGAGGCAGGAGGATTATTAATTCCAGGACACTCTTGGCTATATAGTGAGCTACATGGGCCAGCTTGTCCTATGTGGCCAGATCCTGTATCAATGATAATAATAATAATAATAATAATAATAATAATAATAATAATAATATAATGAACTGATAGCATGTAGTAGAATCAGTCCCCAGTGCTAGTCTCTAAGTTTGCTATGATTTGGTTCAATGCCAAAAGGGCCCCAAACCGTCGGTATTGTGACCATTCCCATTTTATACATATAGAACGGGATAACATGGCTCCAAGCTGTAGGTACTGTGACCATTCCCATTTTATACATATAGAACGGGATAACATGGACCCAAGCCCCATAGCTTGGAAATGACACGATTAAGCTTTAATCCTTTAGAGGACAGGCCTGGGTCCCTAAGTACAAGACCTCTTGGTGCTTGTGGTATCAGGAGCCACAACCTTGCAGGAGGTATAAGGTCATTTGCAGGGTAGAGGGTAATGGGCTCCATGTGCTTCTGGAGCTGAAAGAAGGGAGTCTTGGCATCAGTACTGCCTCAGGCATCATGCTAACTTATTCTTAGGAACATGTGCATCAGAGATGCTTCTTTAAATAGCATTTATCATCATCATCTTCATCAGTGTGTGTGTGTGTGTGTGTGTGTGTGTGTACAAAAGGACAGCCTGTGAGGATCAGGTATCTCCTTCCACCCTGTGGGTTCCGGGGATTTGAACTCAAATTTTCAGGCTTGGTTCCAAGCCCCTTTAGCTGCTAAGCATCTCCTGGGCCTCTGCCCGAGACTTTATTTAGAAATTAATTCTCAGATACCACACGGTGAGCTCCAGGCATCCTTCATATGCCTTCATGCCTAGTCTAGACCGATTTGTACATACTTATTTTACAAATCATTTTGAGTGTTCGTCCCCATCATAGCTGTGTGACATTATTCCTGGTCTCCAGAGAAGAAACAGGACTGGAGTAGAACCAGCAGCCTCTCTTGTGCCAGGCCTGAGACAGAGTCTGTCTAACCCTCATCCTTACGGGAAGACCACCCAGATGCCAAAAAGACAGGCGATGTCTCAGCAATCTCTTCAACAGAGATTCTTAGAATGTTTGGTGGGGGCGGGAGGTACACTGGGCTTGACCACAGTGAAATTCTACCTCTCTCAGGGTCAGAATGAGAGAATAATGCTTGTAAGTCCTGTCTTGCTTCTGTGAAGATGCTGGTTTCTCCATTACTGCACAAAGGGACATGTGGGGAAATGCCTGTTTGCTTACACATCTGTACTGTGTGACTTCTGGGATCTTCCTAGGGGCAGAACCACAGAAACAGCCTGTGCAGAGGCGAGGTTGTACATTGGGAGCTTGGAGTACATGCTTCTGCTTGTGGCCTAGTTTTGCCTGTAGAGAAGAAGGTCAGACAGCAGAGCATTTTCTTTGTCTTTCAGTTGCCAGGCAGCGTTTAAGAAGCAGAATATCTCAAATAGGGAGAGAGATTTCCAAGGTTTCATAAAAGTTGCATATTCTGGTGACAGTGAGCACACGTTCCTGTCCACACTGCACCATGAAGGGGATGTCTATGGACCACCTCTGTATCCTTCCTTGCCTTATTGGTAGAGGGAAAGGGGGAAGGAGGGAGGGAAGGAAGGAAGGAAGGAAGGAAGGAAGGAAGGAAGGAGAGACGATGTACAGAGGCAGAGTAGACTTATATGGTTCTTGTTCAAACACATAGATGGTGAAGTATTAATGCCAGTTTAGAGTGGGTCAGTCCCCAGTCTCAGCACTCAAATCCACGTGGGCCCCAGAACCTGTGAGCCCCCTTTTGGGTGAAACTCCAACACTGCAGAATGCAGCTTTTTCATACCTGGGGGTCTCCTCTTCTCCAATCCAGGCAAAGATTTCTGGAGAAGGGGAGAGACTGAATTCCCTTGAAACTTCTCATAAATTTAAGGGGAAAAAAATCCCCCCAAACAAAAACTTGATTGCATGCAGGAGCCCAACTCATTAACTTTGCAGTGTACACTGGTATTTAGGGAAATCAGGTCGCTGAAGTCACATGTGTGTGTAAGCACAGATATATTTATATTCTAAATGCATTAGGGTTTCCCAGATGCGAAAGAAATTCTGCTGTCACAGAGAAACAGCATGGCAGAAAACTCAGCAGCCGGGATTTTAAATAAAACATGTTTTCTCTTCATAATTAATATAACAAAGTTTCCTGGCTTAGGGTTTGGCAAAGATCCCAGGGAAAAATGGCGAGGGAGGGGCTGTGACTCGCCTGTGATCGGCCCAACAAAGGAGTTCCTGGAGGACTCTGCGCTGAGAGGGCTCTCCTGGGCCCGCCCCTCCCACACTGTGCACCGAGCAATTTGAAAATAACAGCAATAAAATAAACTTGTTGACACTGATATCTCGTCACAGTACCACCACAATTTATCAACTTTTACCCCCTATTTCTTGTGGTTTAAACTTCCTGACAAGCCCATGAGGTAGGGCCATGGTCAATTCCATAGATAATAAAGCAAGCTACAGAGACAAGGTAACCTGTCCAAGATGGTGCCCACAGAGGGTCAGAGAGCTGGATTCAGGCACCCCTCACCAATGCCAGTTTCAAGGTTTGTACCCAAAGTGACGCTGGTGGGTGGTCACACCAGGCTCTACCCAAAGATGACAGGTCTGTTTGATGTGGAGTCAGAGGTGGCAGGCTGGAGTATGGCTGCTGCCGCCTGTTGATGCTGAGGCTTCTGCTCAGAGGTGAAACCGGTTCCTCCTGGCGAACTCCTTTCAGCCCAGGAAGCTCCCCGTCCTGACATCAGAAGAATCAGTCATGCCAGACAACCGAGTAATTGAACTTCAGTCATGGCTGAATCTGCTTCAGAAATTCTGCCACAGTCTCTGCTGATGTCTTAATACTTTTGTTAAACAGACTTAACCTTTACCTACTTTAGTTTTTAAGATTTATTTTTATTACTTTCCTGAGTGTATGTATATATGTATGTGTGTGTACATGCACGTGTGTGTATGTGAGTGAGTGTACATTCATGTGTGTGTACCTAAGTGTACATGCATGCCTGTGCATATGTGTGTACATGCATGTGTGTATGTATACATGCATGCATGTGTACCTGAGTGTACATGCATGTGTGTACATGAGTGTAAACGTATGTGTGTGCATGAGTGTATTTGCATGAATGTGTGCATGAGTATGCAGGCATGCATGTGTATATGAGTGTATATGCTTGCGCACATGAGTGTGCACACATGCATGTGTGCATGAATGTACAGGCATGCATGTGTACATGAGTGTACAGGCGTGCATGTGTACATGAGTGTATGTCATCTGCACACATGCATGTGTGCACAAGGCTAGGAGATGGTGTTAGAGATCTCCCCTGTCACTCATGATGACACTTTTTTCACACTATGTAGCCCTGGGGAGCCTAGAAACCAGAGATCTCTACCTGCCTCTGTTTCCCAATTGCCAAAGTTAAAGACGTGTGCTACCATACCAAGCTCCCTCCTTATTTTTTTTGAGACAGTCTCTCTCTCTCTCTCTCTCTCTCTCTCTCTCTCTCTCTCAGCTAAGATGGCAGGTCTGCCAGCTCCAGGGATCCTGCGTTTTCCATCCCTCACTTGTGGGATCACAGGCACATGGTACTGCCATGTCTAGCTTTCCACACAGGTTCCTGGGAATTGAATCCAGGTCTTTATGCTTGCATGTCAAACATGTTCCTGACTAAACCATTTCCTCAGCCCAGGAATTCTTTACAATTGAGGAAATTGAGGTAAGAAGCCAATCAACAGCTATACAGGAAAAATATGAACCCTTGGTTTCCTGGGCTTAAGAGAAATAGCTATAATTCAGGGGACATCTGGCATCAACTTCTGGCCTCCACATGCACGCGTGCACACACACACACACACACACACACACACACACACACACACACAAATAATAAAAACAAGGGCAAAGGTCAGAGTCACCAGCCCCTGGTTAAGACTGCATTTTCTGGCCCCACCTGCATCCACAGGTTCCTGTAGGTCCCAGATCTCCACAGGGTCCCTATGCACTACAGTGTGAAACCTAGAGACTTTAAACCAGAAGTGTTCCAGGCCCCAAGATGCTCTCTTGTCTTCCCTGCCTATCTCTGCCTGCTCTTGTCACATGAAACATAGTTTTCAGGCAGCTAAGCAGAGGCCCAATGGGACAACTCTGGCTTTTTTTTTTAAGCAGGGGAACCACTTAAAATCCTTCTGAGCTATGGCAGAGAGTTAGAACTAGGGGATCTGAGCTCATGTGTGCCCCCAAAGTCCTCCCAAATCTTTCAATAGCCACTTTCCTGGAGTCAGCTTCCTCCCCGAGAGAGCCTGTCCAGTTCTTCTCTGTAAAGGGCTTCCTGCAGGTCTCCAAGAAGGAATCCATCTGCAGTACCTTCCTTTGGGGTATCCATCCCACAAGAGCCTTTCTCCCCCACCTGAGCATGAAGGCACAGCTATGCTGAGAATGGCAGTATTTTATACCAACCCCAGTGGCTATAATTTTTCCAATGGAAAATAACAAGTATGGTTTGGATATGAAATGCACCCCTGACCCATAGGCTCATTTTGAACACTTGATCCTTCGTTGGTGATACTATTTTGAAAGGTTACAAACAGAACCGTTGAGACATGAGCTCCAGCTGCTTGATACAGAGCACTAGAGGCAGCCATTGAAGATTACAGACCAGCCCAACCTCTGACCAAGTATCTCCACTCTCTGTTCTCGCGGGGATATGCTCACACCATGTGGCAAGCTCTTACCACCACAGAGACAACACTGCACCAGCTACCCTGATAGACTGTGAGCAAGAACAAACCCACTCCTTTAAATTGCTTGCTAGGTGTTTGGCAAGGGTGATACAAATGTAATGAATACAAGTATTGTTGCGGACACGAGGAACGGGAAGCTCATGCATCCCCAGTGGGAGGAACATGAGATGGTCCAATGTGGAAAACAGCACAACAGATCTCAGGAAACAGACAGACGACACCTGAACCACAACTTCCCATCTGTGGACATGTATCCTGAAGAACTGGGAGAAGGGATGTGTGCACATAGGAATCCAGGTTTCAGAGCTGGAGTAGTCATTCTAAGTCCATGGCTAAACATTCTCTCTCCACTCTGAAGAGGTGACCATGCCCAGTCCTGTAACTGCCCGCAGTTACTTTGAACGGGTTACCCGGTTACCTAGAAGGAAAGCTGGGGATAGAAAAGGGGTGGTGAGAGGAAATGAAGCCAAGACAAATGCCTGATCAAGACTTGAAGTTTAATGGGGGTGTGTGTATAGATATAGATATAGATATATAGGCAGGGAGGGGGAACCCTTCCCCTAAAGGCTGGAGACTCTCACAGAACCAGCTCGCTTGCTCCTCAGGTAGCTGGCATCAGCTGCTTAGTGCCTCTCAGGAAGTTGCAGGTCCTTGGAGAACAATGGGCTAGAGCTACACCCCAGGTGGAAGTAGTGTCTAGCATCCAGGCTCAAAGGTTGGGGGAGGTACTGCACTTTGGTCAAGTTCCTGCCAGGTAGCATGGCACCCCAATAGGGCTCTCTACACAGTCCTTTAAGAGAGACCAGTCAGTTGCAAGTACATATTGTTTAAATCCCACTGAAATCAGGAATGGAGGTCAAGGGAGAAATGTGCAGCTATTTACACTCCATATGATTGAAAGAGATATTTCTTGAGATGTGTTCACCACAACGGACTGACTGAGGCATGCTTTCATGCTCTACCCAGCTGCCACTGTGGCAATGTGTCTCCTACTGCCGCCTCCCAAGCCTAGGCCCTTCTAGATAGAACTCTGATGAAGTGTGCCAATAACGAGCTCTTCAGCATTTTCAGCTCACTCCAAACCTGCTTCTTTGAGATTAAGGAGCTCTTCCGTCTTCTCTGTGCTGGGTAATTTCTGTCAAGTTGACACAAACTACAGTTGTCTGTAAGAAAGGACCCTCAACTGAGAAGTTGCCTCCACCAGATTGCCCTGTGGACAAATCTATGAGACATTTTCTTGACTGTCGATTGCGGTGGGAAGGCCTTACTGTGGATGGTTCTACCCTTGGGCAGATGATCCTGGGAGATGTAAAAAAAAAGCAACAGAATGTGAACCTGTGATAGGGCCAGCAAGCGCATTCCTCCGTGGGTTCTGTGTTCCTCCATGGGTTCTCTCTTTGATTCTATCAGTGATATTCAACAATGAGGAATTGGGAGATAAGCTAATCCTTTCTCCCAAGTGATTCTTTGTCACATTTACCACAGCAAGAGAAACCAAACCAGGACAGTCTCCGTCCTTCTACTGCAATGTGGGCATGCAATGACCCTCTAATCTTTCTCCCTGGTGGCTAGGAACTAGGACTCTGATGGACAGCAGGCACTCATATTCTAAGACTCTGTTTGGGTGTAAGTTGATTATCACAGTATTGGAATGATCAAGTAGCTTGGGGAATAATCAAGACGGTGTATACGGAACATTTTACCACCACCCCTGGCTCACTGCCAGATCTTCATAATTCGACAGGGAGCTCCGTTTCCTCATTCGTTTCGTGGCTATCCCTCACACGCACCACTTCTCCTTCTGAGTCTCATCTTTGGATTCTCAAGTCCCAGGAGGAAGGGCCCTTCTATTATTTCCTGCCTGAGGAAAATCAGAATAGAATGGTGGGTGAAAGGAGACAAATGGTATCTGTTCTTCCTGCTTCTGATATAGTGGGGGTTAGTATGGAGATACCCAGATATCAGCCAGGTATAGGGTTGCCTTCATCTGGTACCATAGCCTCCCTGTGAGTGGAAACAGGGTCATACAATGAGTACACAGCCCTTGCAGGAGCTGGAAACAGGGTCATCTACTGAGTACACTGCCCTTTCAGGAGCTGAGGGCTAGAGGGAAGAGTGTGTGAGTGGGGTGGTGCTGTCCAAGGGCCAGGCTGGTTCTGCTAGGAAGCCTGCCTATTTCCAGTTTCAATTCCTTCAGCGACCAAGCCTAGAAAGGACATGTCTGCCACCTGCTGGCTTCAGGTAGAACAGCAGCAGTTGTCCCTCAGGCTCCCCTTGTCGCCAAGATTTGAGATTCTTACTTAACTCTGGCACAAGCCACATAGGGCTTTTCTCTGCTGGCTCAGAAAAAAATGTCTCTCCTGTCCTGACCACTACTCAGGGCTGGCAGCAGCCAGACATGCCCATCCTAGTCAGCTCGAGTTGAAAAACCCTAGTGGTGTCTATCTGAGAGGGACAGAGACCATGGGCTTCCCACAAGTTCAATGGAGTAGATAGGGCTGAACAGAAAACCAGATCCGAAGTCCAGCCACTGTCTGTACTGGGGGTGAGGTCATTCTCCAGGGACCCCCAGCCTTTCTTCTAGCATCCCCCCAACACTCCCATTTCCCCAAGCCTAAGAATAACCCTCCCCACCTCCAGTGAAATAGGCGTCCCTATCTCGTTCCCTATAAAAACAGGGCTGGAGAACCACAAGGTAATGAAACAGAGACACACTCCCAGATAGTGGAGACCATTCCCCTTCTTTCTTTTTATCCCTTGCCTCCCTGAGTTTCACTTTGTCACTGTTCCAACCCAAGAAGAAGGAGAGAGATGCCAGGGGCGCCCCCCCCCTCGTTCACTTTGTCACCCCAACACTTGAGCTCACTCTCCCGAGTATTGTTTGTTTCCTTGCCATTTCCAAATAGAGGGCAGACAGCACCCTAACCCAACTCTAAAGACATTGTGCTACAGAAGGGCAATGTCCCCATCCACTCTGAGGAATTCGGCAGTGGCACCACAACACTATCTGATGCATCTGTATTTAGATTCCCCTGTGATCTCAACAATGCCTTAATCCAGGATCACACCCTGTGCTCAGTGGTCCCATCAGTCCCATTGGTCTCATCAGTCCCATCGCCTGAGCTAGAATAGCCAGCCCTCCATCCTCTTGCTCTTAGGGTACCGCCATCTCTGGGGTGTAGAGGTGGGGTGTCCTGTGATCTGGAGAGCGGAGTGGGGATCTGCTCTGCCCCCGAGGATGCATTTCTGTCAAGGATGTTATTTATGGATGCCACATCCTTACTGTGCTGCATCCAGGCATGTCCTTTCACTTTCTCTGTAACATGACATCCGCCCAGTCCCAAATATGGTTCATCAGAAAGCCACAACCTGAGCAGGGAGTTATCACAGACTGTTCGGTGCAAGCACAGGGACCTGCATTTGAACCCTAGAATCTATGTACAAGTGTGGCATGTGCTAATGTATTCTTGGAGTCCCAACTTTGGGGAGCCAAGGATGGGAGGATCTCTGAACCCTGTTGGCCATCCAGTCTAGCCTTGTCCAGTTCGAAGCCCGCAAAAAAACCCTGTCTCAAAAAAGAAAACAGGGATGACATTTAAGGAATGATATAAAGAAGTCTTTGACTCCCACATGTGTGTTCACAGAAGTGCATGAACACCTGTGCCCACGGGTGCCCTCACACATGTCCGTCTGCACACATGTGCATATACACACATGTGCACGCACACACACACACACACGCACGCACACGCACATGCACACGCACACACACAACCATGGGAGAAATGAATGGAAATGTTGAGGTGCTGTTCCAACGGAGCCTTTGTACTGAGATTTGCTCAAGAACTTGGAAGAGGGTTTCAGGTTGAGGGAACCATCAGTGCAGAGGCTCGGGGTGGGAGGAGCCTGGCTTGATCCAGTCTGAAGCCAGATGTGGCAGCTGTTCTCTAGGGGCAGGGAGGAGCGTGGGAAGAGGTTTGCATGTCAGGGCAGGTGTTCATATTTTATTCCAGGAACACTGGGATAAAGCTCTGGAGAGCTTTGCTCATTGCCAATCCACAGGGGCAGTCACCCCAAGAATCACTTAGACGAGAGCATAAATCCTAAGTGTTCTCTGTAAATGGGGTTGTCATGGGAACATAACAACCACACCACGCATGATCCAGGAACAACTGACTAGCAGATGCCAAGACACCATGTTCCAAAGGGTGTGTGTAAGGGACATGTGTCTGCAGAGAGGAAGGGTCAAGATGTGTGCACAGGAGGAGTATCTTCCAGTAGGCTCTGCCTCTCCCTCAGCCGACTCCCAGAATGCCTGTGTCCGGGGAATGGTGATTTCTGGCCCAGGGCATCGGGGGAAGGTGCCGGAGGCTCCGTCACACACTCACTGTGTTCTTTTGCTTTTCAGTTCTCACTGATGTCCCTCATTGAGCCCCCAGACCCAGGTGAGTGTGCCACCATCCCGGGCTTCCACCAGCCAAGAGCTGGAGCACAGAAACACTTACAGGACCTTGGGACCCAGTTGGTTTCAGGGCATCACAGAAATCGTTGAGAATTTATCCAGAAACACAGCAGCTGTGTAACACTCCACATAGCTTTGAGCTGCTGGCTTCAGCCTCCTAAGGGAGAAACTGCAAATGTGGTTAAACACCCTGATTTCACAGAGAAAGAAACTGAGGCCCAGGTGAGGGAACCAACTTGTTCCTTGTCCATTCCTGATTGGAAAGAAAAAAAAATGTGACTGAGCAAAGGGCCACCCTACTAACTCCATTCCCCATAGAGAAGCCAAGACACTAGACAGGTAGCCCCATGATGAGCTGCTCCAGTGTTGACACCACCACCCCCCAGGACCACCACCTCCACTACTGTTGGGCTTAGGGTGTCCAGAAACCCCACAGGAAGTCTCAGGTCAATAACAAGGCACGCAGCACTGAGAGTCAGGTAGACCCGAGGTGAATGTTGTATCGGGCACTGGCATGGTGTTAGGATTGCATTCACAACTGGGCATGGTGGACACATCTGTAATCCTGACATGTGGGAAATGGAGGCGGGAGGATCAGAGACCCTGGGTCAGACTCCTGGCATGCATGGAACTCAGAGAGGTGCCAGGGCCAAGACTGGAAGGGCATCATTTCTCCAGCCTCAAGAATACCTTACTCAGACATCAGCAAAGGGTTCTTGGACTTGGGAGGTGAGAAAGACAGTAAGACATAGCTGTAGAGGTTATGGGGTGGCAAGGAAGAGGCGGAGACATTGAAGGGTTGAAGAACCTCAGTTTCAAGTGTCCACACATGTCTTTATGTGCCAGGCTCAGTGGATAAAGTGCTCACTTTGAAGCACGTGGCATGGATCCAGAACACATGCAAACACTAGATGCACAGGGCAGCCACTCTGTCATTCTCACCTTGGAAGATGGGGACAGGGATCCCTGGGGCAAGGCAGCTGGGGAGACTAGCTGTAGCAATGAGCTCTGGGTTTGATTGAGAGACCCTACCTCAATGAGCAAAGTGGAAGAACAATAGTTAAGGATGGTCCTTGATAGCACTCTGTCCTCCACATGCACATGTACCATGCACATACACACATACACATGCCCACAGACGTGCAAAAATGCATACACACGTACCACAAACACATGTACCACACACACATACCACAAACACACATATACCACACATATATATACTATATACATACACACCACACACAGACACACATGTACCACACATATATACCACATATACATGTACTACATATACATGTGCCACACACATGTACCACACACACATACCACAAACACACATATACAACACATATATATATACTATATACATACACACCACACACAGACACAAATGTACCACACACACAAATGTACCACACACACAACACTACACACACACACACACACACACACAAATGTGCCACACACATACAGGCCACACACTCAGGTTCCATACACATGAAAAAGAACAAAAAACTCAAGGATTATCTTTACCACAAGGCACATTGTTATTATCTTCCAGAGTGTTGTATATGATATCTAGAGGGAGTTTGTGACATTCTGGAATTAGGCAATGAACTGGTTGAACCCATGCAATTACTCTGTAGATAAAGAAAAGAGTGGATTGACTCAATGTGTCCATACATGAACAGATGACAAAGCATACTGTCAGATTTGGCCTTCAGACAGACAGACAGACAGACAGACAGACAGACTTTCCTAACCTTAGACTATCTCAACTTTGAATGGGCTGATGGGCTCTTGGAAAGAAGGTGTGAGCGCCCCAACACCAGAAGCATTTAAGACAAAGACTTAAGTTGGAAAACAACTTAGGAAAGCGTGGACAATGTGAGACTGAGACGCCAAGACATCGACCCCAAGAACGCCCAGATAACGTCCAAGAGTCAGTGAGCAAAGGAAGCAGGTGGCCCTGGCTAGGCCTAATTCCAGATGCTCTGCTGGCCTCTGGCTGCGGACTGAGAAAGTCAGATTTAAGGCGTATCCTTGTCTGGTTCCATTGCACATAGGGCTGCTCTTTGATGAAAGTCATCAGCTCCATCTCCCCTCAGACAGCGGCATGCTGAAGAGATGCCCTGCTCATACCCTCAGGCAAATTGCTTCCTTGGTTGGTCTTACTGGTGCCAGTACATGGCAAGGGCCTTGCTGGAGCAGAAGGTGCATGGTCCCCAGTCCCCAGTGTGTAGTAATGGAGGTGGCTATCAAACAGCCCAAGCTCTGCCCGTCTCCCCAAAGCAGGTGACACACAGCCGGCAGGCCTGCGGAAATGCATCTTCAAAGCTGGCTTGGCTCTGCCCACCACCACAGGCTGTGCCCATCCATCAGCTGTCCTGCTGCCTGCCAGCAAGTCTCTCGGCTGTGGTTGCCTGCCAGCGGGGCTGGAAATGTCACAGGCAGGCCGACAGGGCTGGGGTTTGGGGAAGGCACCTCAGAGGAGCCAGCTGTGGCACAGTGATGAATGAAGCCACCCGGGATGACATTCCAGGGATTTTCACTCCATCCCGCACATCTGGCGAGCTCCTTCGGCAGAGCAGCGGTGGGGTTCCCACAGCCCTGACTGTGAGCTCATTCCAAGAGGCCGTCACTGTGACCCACAGGGATCCTGGGCAGGGACGAGGGGCATGTGACAGCTGAAGATT
>BTHU01000001.1:174814458-174859458 GCA_036184795.1 Tokudaia tokunoshimensis
TGTGGTTGTGTATATAGGTGAGTGTGTCTCTCTGTGTGTTTGTGTGTATATGTAATGTAGTTGTGTGTGTTTGTGTGTGAGTGCATTTGTACGCACTCGCACGCATGTGTGTAGTCACACACTTAGTTTTGGTTTATGGCTCCTTAGACTAATCAATAGGACAGAAAAGGAAAATAAGAAGCTAGATCCAGGCAAAGCCACGTGACTAAGCCAGCAGAAGGCACAGAAAGCACTTAGCAGCTGGTATAAAAAGCTGTGTTACTGCAAAGTGGCCTGGAAGGCAGGGCCAAGATACAGGGCACAGGGGGAACATCAGAAGAGACCATCAAAACAGGAGCCAGGCCCCAGGATCCTACTTCCCCAACCAAAGAACAATGAGTGTGAGCGCAGGACAAAGAATTCCCCAAGGGAGGATTCATTCAGACAACCATGAAAAAGCCAAAGGCACAGATGAAATATGACAAAAATCTAACTGAACAAGGAGTTGAAGAAAGACGAAGGCCACTGGGTCATTTCCTCTGAGCTGTCAATTCTCTGTCACTCTCTTGCCTTTGCTCTTCCTTCCTGATGTTCAGAAAGCATGTGTTTCATGAGGGGTGGGTTAGCTTTGCACACTTCTGCCTGACCTCCACCCCTGGGCACTGGAAGTAGGGGAGGTCTTCAGGCTTGTGAAATGCCTTCAGCATCAGAGACAGACCCCAATGTACTCCCGGCGAGGTGGGAGGGGAAAAACACTCACAAGGGGACGGGGACGTTCTCAATGAGCAAACCAGGTCCAAAGCAGGGCTGAGGGACACAGTCACAGTTGTGTCTGCCTGCCTCCCCTCTTACTCACCCGCGTTCCTCTCCCCGGCATGTGACTGCGGTTGCCCTTGATCTGGAAGGATGATACAGTTTTTGCCTTTGTCCAAGCAATAGTTCTATTGTTGGTTCCCCGTTTGGGGCAGGAGGCCGACGTTAGGTGAGAAGTGGGTCTTCTCTTTGGATTCCCCCTCTCTGACCTTGACTTCTGCCTTTGTGTCTTAGATCCATGCCAGTCCAACCCCTGTGAACACGGCGGGGACTGTATCATCAGAGGAGATACCTTCAGTTGCAACTGTCCAGCCCCCTTCTCTGGGAACCGGTGTCAGACTGGTAAGCCCGCTGCTTTGTCCCTTGGGGTTACCTGTGACCCCCTCCTGCCTCCGTTGGAAGGCGATGGGAAAGCACCACGTGATCCTGGGGCAAAGGTTATAATTACACAGGCTATGACCATGCATGGCGGTATCAGGCTCTGTGTGGTCATAAGTGGCACCCGTGTGTATCCTGCCCCCAACACCATGACACGGGGCTCATGGTTCCATTCTGTAAAGAAGAATATTGAGGCCAAGAGAGGGTGAGAAACTGGGAAATGTGCGTTTAGACTAACTGCGGCCGAGGAAGGTGATCCTCAAGCGGGATCACAGGAATGTCCCAGGGCACTAAGGCGCAGTTTGAGAACAGGAGCTGCAGACCTGCTCCTGACCACACAGCTGCTCAGGATGTAAGCGGACATCAGAGCAGGCATCCTGACGCCTGGACTCTTTCTCCCACTACCTTCCTAGTGTCTGCATTTAGAACTCCTGTAGGGCTGTATAATAGTGGGACTAGAGACACAGGCGAGGGGCTGGCTTTTGTCCAATTGAGGGTCACCTCCTGCGGTAAAAGAAGGAGAAAAGGTAGTGATAAGGGCAGAGAGCTTCATCGTGGCCTCTGGCCTTTGTGCCCCTCCCGATTAGTCCTTCCATTTTGACCCTCACGGTCCTTCAGGAAATGGTTGAGATCATTGGGAACACAGCTGAGAACACCCGATCATTGAGATCGGGGAGAACATGGTCTATGGTTTGCTCCTCTCCTCACACCTCAGGAGAATGGCCAAACTGGAAAATCAAATATATGCAATAAGGGGCAGAAATCACAAGTGCCTGTTGAAGGTGTGAACACGAAGGTGTGAACACAAAGGTGTGAACAGCTATCTGAGTGTATACTAGGATGGGGAAAAAAAAATCAGCCAGGACCCAAGGTTAGCAGGGAATCCTTGTCCTGGAGCAGCTTGGCATTCCAGGACTGTGGACAAAGTCATAGATACAGTCGGCTTGCCCTGCCTCCAAAATTAAGCTAAGCAGGTGTCCCTCTAAGTCAAATGTGCCCCAAGTAATGTCCCACCCCCATTATCCACTTCTGTGTATCTCACACAGCACAAAACAAGTGCAAGGACAACCCCTGTGTCCATGGTGATTGCCTCATTACCCAGAAGCCTCCCTACTACCGCTGTGCCTGTAAATACCCTTACACGGGACCAGACTGTTCCAAAGGTGAGTGGTAAAAGCTCTTCTGGTGTCTGCATCTTACTGTATGGATGTGGGTAGAAGGATGTCTGCCCAAGACAACCCTCTTAATTAGGATCCTTAGAAAAGGGACTCTCCCTGGGGAACTCAGAGAGAATTCACTAATATGTATTCCTACACACACGCACACACACACACACACACACACACACACACACACACACACTCAGAGAGAGAGAGAGAGAGAGAGAGAGAGAGAGAGAGAGAGAGAGAGAGAGAGAGAGAGAGAGAGAGAGAGCTTGGAGATTGATTCCTCTAGTAAGTAGGCACTGATCTATTATTCCTGAATGGGTTGTGTGGGAGACTTATACACTGAGTCACTGCTATGAGTAGGTACACCATCCCAAGAAATTTACTCTTGTCTATGAGAGAAGGAAATTCATGAATGAAGACCCTAAAATTCAGAGAAGTTAACTTACCCACGGTCACATGACTCTCACGGGTCACAGACAAGTTTCTACCTCAATCAGACTATCTGAAAACTTCCAGATCAGTCTGTAAGGACTCTGACCCATTTGGGGGAGAGGGGTTGTTTGTTTGTTTTTGTTTTGTTTTGTTTTTTCTGCTGCTGCGTGTCCTCCATCCATCTGGCTTTATGCATGTTGGTCTATGCCTTCTGTGACATTTGTCAGAGTATCAATGATTTGTCTATGCCCTCTGGTATCCTGTCATTTAGGAGAAGATGACTCAAAGAGGGTGCCTCCATTAGGGGGTGTCACACCTCCTCCTAACATGCCCTCTGAGTTCCGCTTCCTGTTTTCACAGTGCTTCCGGCGTGCAGACCAAATCCCTGCCAGAATGGCGGGGTCTGTTCCCGACACAGACGGAGGTCCAGGTTTAGCTGTGCCTGTCCAGACCAGTATAAGGGGAGATTCTGTGAAATAGGTATGGGTCTTCACTACTGCTACGTCTTCCAAGACTCTGGCACAAGGGAGACCTCCCGTGCCTTTTCTGTTCAAGGGTCTCCTACACACGGCTCAGAGTTTCCCAAGGTCTACCCCTCCCTAGTCTTCCAACCTCAGAGCATGGAGCCCCTGCCAAGGAAGTGATGCTCTGGGGTGTGGTGTAGCAAATCAACCCTCCACCCAGACTACACCTCCCCATCTCCCTTAGTTGTTCTGTAAGCACCCACCTTCTCAAACTGGAGGATTTCATCATTTTAATTCTGGTTGAATGTGGAACATTCTGGAGCTTTGTAATGAAACCTAGAGATAACACTTGATCAGGCCCAGTCCTGTGACCCATCTGATATCTCCACGAACCCTAATTGCGGGCAACGAGTCCATGACTGACCGTTCTCATAGGCGGCCTGCTCTCTCCGAGGTCCGGACGACTGTTATGTCGGTGACGGCTACTCGTACCGAGGCAAAGTGAGTAAGACAGTCAACCAGAACCCATGCCTTTACTGGAACTCCCACCTCCTCTTGCAGGAGAATTACAACATATTTATGGAGGATGCGGAGACCCACGGGATTGCAGATCACAACTTCTGCAGGTACGAATTACTGCCTCCTGGAGGTTCCGTCTTGGTTGCTTGACTTTGAAACCAATTGCAAGTCCGCAGCCTTCTTTCTGAACAGGGAATCATCCTATTCAGGATAACATAACAACAAAAACTCCCCTAGTCTTGGGGCCTCGTGTACATCGAAGTTCATTTCTTCCTAACAATACATGTGTTGTGGGCAGTGGGACGGTGATGGTGGGGGAGTTCAGTGCCACAGAGTATTCCAAGGACTCAGAAAGGTAAAAAGAGAAAAAAATGAAGCAACCCTGCCCCCACCCACCCCCCAAAAAAACCCCAAAAGTCAACCCCAAACCAAGAAATGACACATTACCTACCACATGAATTCTGGGATTCTGTGGCAGAAGCAGTCACATGGGCCCACTTGCCATCAAGAGAGAGGCTGAGGAGCAAATGGATTAGACTTCCCTAGCCTTCTGTCTCTAGACAACACTTCTGGTTTCCTTGATCTACCTTTAGTCTAACCAAGGTCACTGACTTGGGTGACTTGCGTACAGAAAGTGAGGGTGTTTTGCCTGCCTTTGCACTGGCCCCACGAGCAAGGGTGTCTTCTCTGCACACAGCGCCCACCTCTTCTTTCTTAATGCTCTTTGGGAGCTGCCCTTCTTGTGGAGCTATCTTCATGGAGAAAGTCTTTGACTACTTCCCAAAGGGTTCTCATGCCTGGGACTCAGAGGTTGGAGCCAGCTCGCACCGTGTCTGTCTGTAACCCTTTCCTAAACACACTGAGTGGGGATCTTCTCCCATGTTTCATGTCTCCTGTGGACTAGCACACCGGTTGGAAACTACTTTCTGGATTCTCCTCCTGACATTAAGATTTTGCCCAAAGGCTGTGATCTTGCTTGTATGCCAAGGTTAGCTAACCTGTTGGAGGATTCCAGTGAAGAACAGTTCCAGAAGATGTGGGGACTGGATATCCTCCGACTCAGGGTGCTTCAGTGATGCGAAGCCCTCCGAGCCTTGATGGTCAGTCACTTAAATTTTGTATTTTAGAAACCCAGATGGAGACCACAAACCCTGGTGTTTCGTCAAGGTGAACAGTGAGAAGGTGAAATGGGAATACTGTGATGTCACAGTCTGTCCAGTGCTTGGTGAGTCTGTGTAACCCACAGGGCCTAGGGAGGAGACAGGTGGTCCTGGACAGTCCTGGTGGGAATCCTGGTGCTCGACCACTCCCTCCCTACACATCCCTTGACCTCGCTTTACAAACAAACATATCACTCTTCCCAGTCTACTGTAGCTAGCCTCGACACTTCTATCATCTCAGGTTAGATCTAAAATTTTCTTTCCTAACCCCAGGTCAGTACCCTCAGCATCATTCACTGGCTGTGTCAGGTGGACAATGTCCATCATATGCTGTTGATCACTTACTGTGTCAGGTGGACAATGTCCATCACTGGCTGGGCTCTTGTGGCCTCTCAGGATGAGCTATGGTCTGAAGTCCAGTTTCTCATTCTTTCTGAGAATCTTCACTGGCCCTCCTCTCCACCCACATCTGAAAGAACGTCCCGATCTCTCTGACCAAAGAGATTCACTCTCTCTTTCACACACACAGCAGTGTTCTATGGGTACCTCTCCTTAATGCTCCATTTCATGTCTGCTTTTGCTTGTTTTTAACCATTCTTTGAGAATTGACCCAAGCATTCCTTTCTCTGACAAGCCCCCCCCTTGAGCTTTTGAAGTGGGTGTTATATCTCCCTCTGTACAACCTCAAGGAAAAGAACAAGGTCGCAGACCTATAACCCTTACACTCTTTGCTTGACACAGATTCCTGGGTGAACCTCCTACCTCCCCTAATCTACTAAAAGAAGAAAAACCCCCAGACACGCATGTGTGTGCATGTCCATGATGGATTGTATATTTTACATATATGTTTGTACATCCTAGGAGTAATGTACTTCAAAATATGGAGATGAAAGCAATGCCTTTCACATCAATTCTATGAACTTGCTTTATATTATCTAAGTCATCTAGCAAGTCTCAGTCACTCGCCAAACAACGTATTGAAGGTGTACAGTCTCTTGGCTCTGGGCATTTGGTTAACCTGTGGTCAGAGTTATGACTCCAGCTATGTCCTCCAAAGGAACAGCTTGTGTATTTATCTTCATGTGCCCTACAGACACTCCTAACCCAGTGGAAAGCCTTCTGGCGCCTATGATGGAGATGCCAGGGTTCGACTCCTGCGGGAAGACGGAGATAGCTGAACGTACAGTCAAGCGGATCTACGGAGGCTTTAAGAGCACAGCGGGCAAGCACCCATGGCAGGTGTCCCTGCAGACCTCACTGCCGTTGACCGCCTCCATGCCCCAAGGCCACTTCTGTGGGGGTTCCCTGATCCACCCCTGCTGGGTGCTCACTGCAGCCCACTGTACCGAGTAGGTATCTGTGGGGAAGGGAGAACACATGACTGGGGTGCAAACAGGCTCTCTTCCCTCCAAGTGATAACTCAGACGTTTTGGCAAGATTGGGGCTAAATATCCAAAGGGTAAAGAGCAGAACCTTAAATGAGAGTGGATATAGCTACTATGGCTTACCACAGCTGTTCCATGAAGTTTGCTAACTACCAAGAGAGGGCAGGGTTTGTATGTTTTGTAAATTGTGATATCCCTGATGCCTTCACTACAGAGGTCTTTCCATGTAGCAAGTACTTAGTATGTATGTTGAAGGAAAGATATATAGTTATTCCCTTTTAAAAAGAGACTTATGTTTTAGGAAAGTTTAACATCTTAACTAAAGTCTCATGGAAAGAAGGCCGGTGAGTGAGATTGAATTCCGCTCTGTCTTCTTCCTGAGCCTCTAGAATCTACACTGAATAGGCAAAATGGCCCATTATTATCAGTGAACCTCAGGCATTCACATCTGCACCTCCAGTAACTTCTGGGAGTCGAGAAATCATCACCTCTTCCAGAGTCTTTAAGTTCACGGTCAGGGCTGGTCTCATGAGCCCTGGCTTGAGAGACAGCCTGCTTATCTTCTAAAGGCCTACTCTGCCCTCTAGGATTCTAGAGTGGTCCCCAAGAGAAATTAGACACATGAACATTAGACACCTACCCACGAATTACAGCAGACTTGCTCAAGACTTCAACGGTTGACTTTTAGCCAAGCCCAGAGAGAAAAGAGATCTCCCAGGAAAAGTGAGTGTATGCCTGCTCTCTCCATCCACTGATGAAGAAGTTCTCTTGCACTGTCATATCTGGAACCCAAACAAAGTTTTGTAAGGGAGAAAAGAACCATAGATAAGGATACTGAAAGTTCCTTCTTCTGACATCCCAGGGTAATTTCCTGAGCATCTTATTCTACCTTGTAGCATGAACCCCAAGCATCTAAAAGTGGTGCTAGGGGACCAGGACCTGAAGAAGACAGAATCCCATGAGCAGACCTTCAGGGTGGAAAAGATACTGAAGTACAGTCAGTATAATGAAAGGGATGAGATTCCCCACAATGACATTGGCAAGTATTCCCTGGTCTCCTCTGGTTCTTACCCTGGGTGGATTTCTCCACAGATAGGAATCTTGGGTTTTATTATAGAAAGTTCCCTGGAAAACTTTGCTTTTTCTCCCTTAGAGATCCTATAATGTAGATAATTTATTTCAAAGCTTATTATGTCTTGGGAGTGTATGATAGCATTGTTGATAATTGGGTAAAACTTTTCAATTGAGGGGAACGTATGTAAAGAACATTATATCATGGAAAGCACTCAGCCTTGAACTCCAGCTCTCTGGCTTATTAACTAGGATCCAGGTCATCTTCCAAACCCTTGGTTTTCTGTTCTGTAAGATGGGGATGCTGTTACACAGCTTCCAGCTGACTGTGTGCTATGACACAATGTGTATGTGCACTTGTGTGGCACCTACCAGGTGCTTGGGTGCAGAGGCGTGTGCTGTTTTTTGGCTGTTGGGTGCTCAGGTCTGTGGTGCTGTGCCCTGACTCATCCCATCCACATTAGGGTCGTCTTCTTCTTCTTCTTCTTCTTCTTCTTCTTCTTCTTCTTCTTCTTCTTCTTCTTCTTCTTCTTCTTCTTCTTCTTCTTTTCCTCCTCCTCCTCCTCCTCCTCCTTCTTCTCCTTCTTTCCTTCTTCGTCTTCTTCTCCTCCTCCTTCTTCTCCTCCTCCTCCTCCTTCTTCTCCTCCTCCTCCTTCTTCTCCTTCTTCGTCTTCTTCTTCTTCTCCTCCTCCTCCTTCTTCTTCTCCTCCTCCTCCTTCTTCTTCTCCTCCTCCTTCTCCTCCTCTTCTTCTTCTTCTTCTTCCTCCACCTCCTCCTCCTCCTCCTCCTCCTTCTTCTTCTTCTCTCTCTCTCTCTTCCCCCCTCCCTCTCTCTCTCTCTCTCTCTCTCTCTCTCTCTCTCTCTCTCTCTCTCTCTCTCTCTTCCTTCTTCATCTATAGCCCCTCCCACACAGCTTGCTTTTGAAAAGCAAGGAATCAGGAATGATTTTGAATCTACTTAGTTTTATTGACTGTTGACATTCTTTTTCTGTTGGGTTACCCCTCTCTGGAAGTTTTAAAACATGAAGTGTAGATGAGAACATTTTTCAGTTGGGGAAGGAGTAATATGGCTTGCTAACTGACTTTCTGAAGCAACATGAAACCAATACTTCTCTGATCAAGAGATGACATCACACCCAATTCTCTCCACCCCTTCTGTCTCTCATCCAGCTTTACTCAAGTTAAAGCCAGTGGGTGGTCACTGTGCTCTGGAATCCAAATATGTGAAGACCGTATGCTTACCCAGTGACCCCTTTCCCTCTGGAACTGAGTGCCACATCTCTGGCTGGGGCGTAACTGAAACAGGTGAGCCTGCCATGTACTCTCCATACTCACAGGCGAGCTCCACCCTCCAGAGAATAAAGGACCAATGGCATCTCTCCTCCTGCTCTTGAAACAAGTTCAAAATGCATCATCAAAGAATGCATCTGGCTCACGGCTCGGGTCCTAGTTGAATTTAGCCATTTGCATGGAGCTTGCCCTGTAGGTCTCTGACCTCCATGGTGGTCTCTGGCTTCCTGTTCTAGACATGTGACCTTTCTCAAGCACCAACTTACACCAGGGAAGACCCCTCTCCTTCTCTAAGGAGATTGCTGAGATGCTGGAAGCGTTGCACATGTGGGCACTTGTGGTGCTGGGCAGGAACTCAAGGGCAAAGATAAGCTTCTGGCACTGGACAGCTCCTCAGTGTCAGGCATTCTTGACACTGAGGTCTTGGTTGTTTCTCGAGCCACTCACTTTTACTTTCTCAGTTGTTATTTTTACCTCCAGAGCTTGGATTATGTGCATCGAAATTATATCTTGAATGCAAAGAAGTTCATAAGAGTATTTTCAAGTTTTTGCCAAATACTCAAAATATGTCACCTCCTACTAGCAGTATCCTTAATAATGAACAAGGGAAAAAATCACTTTGAATAGGTTTAGATTCATAAAGAAAGGGAAATAGAATGTCTGTGTTACATTTGCCAGAGGCTCAGGGGAAAGAAAATCTCTGACTAATTGGACTCAAGGTCAACCAGGAAGTGTTTTGTAACACTTTGTTGTGGTCTGTCTAAGCCTTTCCACTTTCTCTCTCCTTAATGGGGTCTGCTCAGCATGGAGATGTCTTAGTCGGGAAACCCATAGGGCTCAGATTAGAGTGCCTTTATTTTTCCACAAATAGCTCTTAAGATTATATGTTCAAAGTCAACGATGCTTCGAGCAATTTCATTATCTTTAAGAAGGGGATATCCTCTCTAGGAAGCAGATAATTTAATATGTCAGGGTACTTCAGCTATTCATCCACCCATGTACATATGCAGGAATCCATCTGTCCATCTGTCCTTACCCATTCATTTCTTCAGAACCTACTATATGTTAACCCTTCTGCTAGATACAGGAAATTTAAAGGTGGTTATGAACCATCCCCACTTTCCAGAATTTACGATCAGGTTGAAAAGGCACAGAACAGAGCAAATGATTTGTCCAACTGTGATCAGAATGACTCTGAAAGTGCACATGCGGGCTGGAGAGATGGCTCAGTGGTTAAGAGCCCTGACTGCTCTTCCAGAGGTCCTGAGTTCGATTCCCAGAAACCATATGGTGGCTCACAACCATCTGTAATGAGATCTGATGCCCTCTTCTGGTGTGTCTGAAGACAGTAACAGTGTACTTATATAAAATAAATAAATAAATCTAACAGAAAAAAAAAGAAAGAAAGAAATGGTTGACCAGCTGGGTGTGGTGACACACTTAAGAAAGAAAGAAAGAAAGAAAGAAAGAAAGAAAGAAAGAAAGAAAGAAAGAACGAACACATGCATGGCATGAGGAAGATTCAGGAAAGTTGTCACTGTGTCGGAAGATAGGACGTTTCTCCCCATCCTCTATAAAAACACCCTTTTCCCTGAACTGAGACTCGGTGACTTCTTAATAATGGTGAGTTCTAGTAGGGTGGGTATCATTCCAGTCTTCATGGTAGTGACTGTTTTCTATCCCACAGGGGAAGGGTCCCGCCAGCTCCTGGATGCCAAAGTCAAGCTGATCGCTAACCCTTTGTGCAACTCCCGCCAACTCTATGACCACACCATCGATGACAGTATGATTTGTGCAGGAAACCTTCAGAAGCCTGGATCAGACACCTGCCAGGTCAGACACTCCACATGGTACTTGGAGGTAGAGGCTCACTGAATATCAAGCAGAGAGGCATGTGACAGCTCTGGGATAGGACCTGGGTCAACAGGCCACCTGCCTCAGCATTACGACACAGGCAGGCATATCTATCTGAGCCTACATCAAGATGGGTCAGCGTAATAACTGTAATCGCATGTGGCTGCACAGCCTTGTTTAACTCTCCCGGTGTCCTAGGATGTCACTGTCATGCATTACAAAGGCTTGTAGATATTATCACTGTCAATAGCAACCGAGCACTAAGTGACAGACAGGACCAAGATCAGAACAACCCAGGTGTGTGCGACACCAGAGCCTTTGCTACTCTGCTCCACTCTGATAACAGCAAATCCTCATCTGCTAAGGTCTGTGGAGATTCAAATGTGCTCCTGGAGACTGAGGAGGTGGTGATTTCATCAAATGTAGGCTAAAGGAACCTTGTATCCCTGCCCCAAATCCAAGCCCATACCCCATTTAACTCAGGGTTCATGTCACATGGGATGTATTGTTCTCAGACTCCCGGGATCAGCTCTGTTTAGGCTTTCTGCTTGTCTTTACTGCCCAGCTGTCCTAGAAAATCCAGCATAGCTACATCCTGATCCTGTCCTGTGATAGAGTCTCCCTATGAATAGACCCAATGACAACCAGTCAACTCAGAGCCTATTTCAGTTTGGAAACTGGCGTTTCTCTCTCTAGAGTCCATGACTCTGTTTTGATCCTTTATACCTCTCCGAGGGCGCATGGACAGCCACAAACTCAGGATGGAGAAGAGTGAGTGGGTATAGTTTTCCCTAAGTTCTTTGAAGATAAGAGGGATCACAGTATGTTTGGTTTTCTACATAACTCGGGCTATACTGAAGGAAGCCAATCGCCATGGTTTCTAAGCCTGATTCTGTCTCATAGTATAGGACCTCAGTCAATCATTGAAAAGACGTATCAAACTTCAGATACCAATAATGTGACCATAAGATCACAAGGTATTGGTTATGATTAGGAGAGTAAGTTATGTGATAAAAGCTGTTAGTTGCGGCGACTAAGCAGGCTATTTTCTTTCTGCTTCCCTCCTACCCATCTCTGCCCTGGCCTACACACTTCAGAAAGAATCTCTACCATTCCTCTCAGGAGCACAGTTCCTCTATGGTTATCTACAGCTCTCCACTGAAAAAGCAAGGCTTCAGGTCACTGGTCAACAGGCAGCAGGTTGAAGATATAGGCTCCCTCTGAGTCTCTGCCACACTCCTTAATATGTGGGTCCCCCCCCCAAAAAAACCCCATTCCCACCTTGATCATCTACTAAAAGAAGCTGAGGAACCCTGGGAACGGAAAATTCTAGACCTGAGAGTCAGGAAGCATTACTTGCCCATAGCCCTGGTATTCAAGCTTTTTCCAAACTCAGGAACTGAAGCAGGTGTTAGCTTCTCTCCCTTTGGAGCTGTGCATCATGGGACGCTTGAGAAGAGCCTTGGCTCTGGTTTCCAGAGAAACCCAGGGTGGCTACCAGGTAACTTTGCTCCACCTTCCCCTTGTAGGCAGTTTAGGATACGTCTGAATCAAGTTCACAAGGCTGAACTCCTTTTGCTCTTCCTTTAGGGTGACTCGGGGGGCCCTCTGACCTGTGAGAAGGACGGAACTTACTACGTCTATGGGATAGTAAGCTGGGGCCAGGAATGCGGGAAGAAACCAGGCGTCTACACTCAAGTCACCAAGTTCCTGGATTGGATAAAGACCACCATGCACAGGGAGGCTGGCCTCTGAGGGGTTTTCTGCACAGCTTTGAAACCCCTCTTCCTTAGCACCAAACAAGAGGGGCTTCCTGTGTTGTCAGAGATGCCCTGTGTCCATTCTCTAGACAGAGGCATTGCTACCCAGCCTGGGCCTTTCCAGACTGGCACTATACCATTTCATGAGGTCCACTCTGTCCTTCTCTCTTTGGGAGCCAACAAGAAATAAATTACCTTTGCCCTGCTTCTGACAAGTGTACCTTCTAGAAAACCAGAATTCAGAGATGTTCTTCATTTCACCACAGAGACCTGCAAATCTGAGCTCCCTGCTTGCCCAGCACCAGGGGGTGTTACCTTGACGCTTACTCTTCTGCCCACACCGTCAGGGTCCTCCACAGAACCAGCCGGTCTCATGCAGCCATCAGAGAGCAACCCCCAAAGATCACAAGCTCTTTGTTTGCTTCAGAGTTGTTGTTTTAATATAGGCAGATGTGGGAATGGGGAGGGTGTGCCATTTGGTACACGCTCAACTCGTCCGGACACCGAAGCATCCCTCAAGGTGGCTTCTTTCTCAAGGAGGCTCACATCGGCAGAGTCTTCTTTCGGTTGATATGCAGGATCTCCGAGGCATCCGGGTTCACTCCCCTGCCCTGATGATCTCCACGCTCCACCGCCTCAGACTCCACCTGCGGAAGCCACACATTAGCGCCCCACCCCCACTGAGTTCACAGGAAACCCTGTTGCTGCTCCCACAAGCCGGGCTAAGATGCCCCGGCAAACATCTAACGCGTTCCCCTCCCCTTCTTTGTCCTCTCTTCCACCCTGCCCAAGAAAAAGGATCCTCAAGGCAGAAATGAAAAAGAAGCAAAGCCTGCTTCTCATTTAGACGTGGTGTCTCTCTCCTGAACAAAGCAGTGTTCAAAACGTAGACTGCTGGAGCCAGCAAGTCCCTGACCCTTTCCGCAAATGTAACGAGCAAGCAGTCAGCACAGCCTGGGTTGCCCTGGCCCAGGATTGATGTCGCCCTGGTAGGTTTGCCTCTGCAGAACTAATGGCTGTGACTTCAGAGGAAGCCCGCGGGAAGTTTAACCCATGTGTCATCCGCCCGGTCATCTCAGACCCATGAAATTAGGCGCCTTGTTCAGCTGCCTTTCACGCTTCTTTAGAACTAGCTGACCTTTGGCCAAAAATAAACTTTGAAAAGCAACAATGAGTTTGTGTTTCCCGTGGTCTGGCAAGGCAGGGTGCAGCTAGCCGCTTGTTACTCACAGAAGCCCCCTGGATTCCCGGGCCCCTCCGGTTGGCCAGTTCTGCAGCCCTTCGAGCCATTTCCACTTTGTAGGAGCCAGGAGGGGTCCAGCCAACACCTCGAGTCAGGTTCAAGTCAGATTTGTACTTGACCTTGAGGGAAGGAAGAAACAAGAGGAAAGTCAGCGGGATTGGGTGCTTTGACCACCGAGTGAGATTTAAAAGGCAACCGGGAGATGCGGACCACACTGACATCATTAAAGTCGGGACAAAGAGCAGTCATGTGACTCAGGGGACCTGCACAATGAGACTGGCCAGCCACTGTGCATTCGATCCTGAAATCCCAGTAGGGTAATAAAATACCCTGGGGACACCTGGCTCAAGTCTAAACTCCTATCTTAATGTGCTCTGTGTTCTTGGGAAAATCACCTCCCCTCTCTGAGCTTCAGTTGCTTATCAGGGAAAGCATAAAACAGTTGGCTTCTGTAATTATCAAGACCCCCAAGGAAATAGCAGAGTGGAGCTTTCAGGCTGGACGGCTGCTGAGTGGCTGAGCACATGACCAACGCGCTTAAGGCGCTCGGCTCAATCCCCAGCACCAATTAATTAATTAATTAATTAAGAAAGACAAGAAGTTGGGCTATCAAGCAAACACCCCAGGGCTGCCACTGATTTCCTGTGTGAACTTCTCCCGGCTTGGGTTCCTTGTCTGTTAAAAAGGCCACAATGTCCCATCCTGAGAAAGCATTTGGTGCATGTGTGGCAGAATTGGGAATGGCTGTCATTATGCCTTCTAGCCTGCTCCCCCAGAATGTAAGAGGGCGTATGTGGGGGCGCTCACATCACTCTGGAGCTGGTGGGCTCTCCGGGCATGCCTCAGACCCAGCTGTTCGGGGTCGCTGGTGTGCTGGGGCAGCGGCTGCCTGTAGAGCACATGACTGGCCAGCTGCTGACTTCTCTTGGCCTGGAGGAAGCCAGGTTGGTCAGCGCGACTGTGGAACTGGGAGCGACCTTTGGCAAAGTCCTTCCTGTACTCGTTGTCGCTCTGGAGCCTGCCAACTCTGAGGAAATGTGTCATCCTGGGGTCGTCATTGATGCTGCGATACCCAATCTGTAGGCCCCGGTCTCTCAGAAATGCCTCTTTGTACCGGAACTGCAAGTCAGAGAAGTAGAGAGGTGATGGGATGTCCTTCCCCTTCAAAGTCACCCTCCCTAGAGAGGACAGACCCCAGGACTTCAGCAGGAAGTTTAACAGGGGATGGGGAGGAAGCTTGGGAATCAAAGCAAGCTGTATGGTCTTGGAGCAGCTGTGAAACCTCTCTGAGCATCTGATAAAACAGGAGAATAAATCTTCACCCCATGGGGTGTGAGAGAGGTCAATGACACGGAACTGAAATGCAATCCACACCCACTGATGATGTGCTGTATGTATACCTATAACCTAGGATGTGGTAGCGTATACCTGTAACCTCAGGTGTGGAAGGACGCACCTGTAACCTCAGGTGTGAAGGACGCACCTATAACCTCAGGTGTGTAGGACGCACCTGTAACCTCAGGTGTGGAAGGACGCACCTGTAACCTCAGGTGTGAAGGACGCACCTGTAACCTCAGGTGTGGAAGGACGCACCTGTAACCTCAGGTGTGAAGGACGCACCTGTAACCTCAGGTGTGGAAGGACGCACCTGTAACCTCAGGTGTGAAGGACGCACCTATAACCTCAGGTGTGTAGGACGCACCTGTAACCTCAGGTGTGTAGGACGCACCTGTAACCTCAGGTGTGGAAGGACGCACCTGTAACCTCAGGTGTGGAAGGACGCACCTGTAACCTCAGGTGTGTAGGACGCACCTGTAACCTCAGGTGTGGAAGGACGCACCTGTAACCTCAGGTGTGTAGGACGCACCTGTAACCTCAGGTGTGTAGGACGCACCTGTAACCTCAGGTGTGAAGGACGCACCTGTAACCTCAGGTGTGGAAGGACGCACCTGTAACCTCAGGTGTGGAAGGACGCACCTGTAACCTCAGGTGTGTAGGACGCACCTGTAACCTCAGGTGTGGAAGGACGCGCCTGTAACCTCAGGTGTGAAGGACGCACCTGTAACCTCAGGTGTGTAGGACGCACCTGTAACCTCAGGTGTGTAGGACGCGCCTGTAACCTCAGGTGTGGAAGGACGCACCTGTAACCTCAGGTGTGGAAGGACGCACCTGTAACCTCAGGCGTGAAGGACGCGCCTGTAACCTCAGGCGTGTAGGACGCGCCTGTAACCTCAGGTGTGAAGGACGCGCCTGTAACCTCAGGTGTGGAAGGACGCGCCTGTAACCTCAGGTGTGGAAGGACGCGCCTGTAACCTCAGGTGTGAAGGACGCGCCTGTAACCTCAGGTGTGGAAGGACGCACCTGTAACCTCAGGTGTGGAAGGACGCACCTGTAACCTCAGGTGTGAAGGACGCACCTGTAACCTCAGGTGTGTAGGACACGCCTGTAACCTCAGGTGTGGAAGGACGCACCTGTAACCTCAGGTGTGGAAGGACGCACCTGTAACCTCAGGTGTGAAGGACGCACCTGTAACCTCAGGTGTGAAGGACGCGCCTGTAACCTCAGGTGTGAAGGACGCACCTGTAACCTCAGGTGTGGAAGGACGCACCTGTAACCTCAGGTGTGTAGGACGCGCCTGTAACCTCAGGTGTGGAAGGACGCGCCTGTAACCTCAGGTGTGAAGGACGCACCTGTAACCTCAGGTGTGAAGGACGCACCTGTAACCTCAGGTGTGTAGGACGCGCCTGTAACCTCAGGTGTGGAAGGACGCGCCTGTAACCTCAGGTGTGGAAGGACGCGCCTGTAACCTCAGGTGTGAAGGACGCGCCTGTAACCTCAGGTGTGAAGGACGCGCCTGTAACCTCAGGTGTGAAGGACGCGCCTGTAACCTCAGGTGTGAAGGACGCGCCTGTAACCTCAGGTGTGAAGGACGCGCCTGTAACCTCAGGTGTGAAGGACGCACCTGTAACCTCAGGTGTGTAGGACGCACCTGTAACCTCAGGTGTGAAGGACGCACCTGTAACCTCAGGTGTGAAGGACGCGCCTGTAACCTCAGGTGTGAAGGACGCGCCTGTAACCTCAGGTGTGAAGGACGCGCCTGTAACCTCAGGTGTGTAGGACGCACCTGTAACCTCAGGTGTGAAGGACGCGCCTGTAACCTCAGGTGTGAAGGACGCACCTGTAACCTCAGGTGTGAAGGACGCACCTGTAACCTCAGGTGTGTAGGACGCACCTGTAACCTCAGGTGTGAAGGACGCGCCTGTAACCTCAGGTGTGAAGGACGCGCCTGTAACCTCAGGTGTGGAAGGACGCGCCTGTAACCTCAGGTGTGAAGGACGCACCTGTAACCTCAGGTGTGTAGGACGCACCTGTAACCCTGTGTAGCTGCTGTAAGTACCACTCCAACAGGGATGGAAGTGAGTCATTCTGTCTTCTGTCCTCCCTACACTCAGGGACCAAGGCTAATGCTTCTCAAATCAATTAAAGTGAAGAATCTAGTTAATTTTACAGTCACACCTCTTATTTTATTTTGTGAGTATGTGTACATGTATCAATTTGTGTGTGTGAGTTTGGGAACATATGTGCCATAGTGTACTTGTGGTGGACAGAGGGCAGTGCTGGATGTCTGTCTTGGTCTTCTACAGTGTTAGAGATAAAGTCTCATGTTAGGTAGTGCATATGTCAGGCTATCACATCTGGGGCTACAGCCACTAACCTCCGCATCTGTGGCTACAGACACAAACCTCCACATCTGGGCCCACAGACACATACCACCACATCTTGAATACAGACAGATACCACCACATCTGGGGCTACAGACACATACCACCACATCTGGGGCTACAGACACATACCACCACATCTTGCTTTACATGGGATATGTGAGTCTGAACATAAGTCCTCATGCTTACGCAGAAGCAATTTCACAAGGGACTACAGATTAAGCAGAGAGAAGCACAGGTTCCAAGTGCACCACATCAACCAACTACTGTGTACCTCTCCTTAAAAAGCTGACCCCAAAACCCAAAAAACAAACCCTTCCCAACCCCATATTTCTGGCTGCAATCCTAACTGCCCCTTTGAAACATACATTCAGTTTCTGTTTTAGTGTGGAGAAGGCAATCTGGGAGCCCCTGAGCCTTCAGTTCACTTGGATGACCAGGGAGAATCTATCATCTGCAGACAGGGTCTGGAGTCTTACGTACGTCACTGGCAATTTCCCTGGATGCCCGCGCAGTCTGGAATGGGATAGCATCCAGCCTGAAATCATAGCCGCCAGCCCGGTTCCACTCCCAGGCCTTCCTGTAGACTTTCTGGTGGCGAGAACAAGAACACTCGAGTGAGAAACAACCCTTGCCTGCATGCTATTTGATCCCAGCCGGTCTCATCCGAAATCAGGCCCCAGAGATTTCTGAGTCCTTCTGAGGCTGGGGGACTTCCCGACTCTAGGATTGACAGGACTGGCCATAAAGGGTTTCTGCTCTTCAGGAGTTGTGGTCTGTGGGTCTAGCTCACTTGCCACACCCTGCTATTATCAGGGGCCTTGCACCATCCAGTCTGTGTCTGGATCCTCTCTCTGTCTCATCTTTTCAGGATCCTGACCCCAGAACCCGGAGCTCCAGAACCAAGGTGCTCCCACATGCTGGAAGTGCTCCTCTCTGGGTCCCCTCACCCACCTCTTGTTCCTCTGACTCCCTGAGGTTGGGGGTTCAGTCTAGTTGTGATACCTCACCCCACCACTAGGAGGCACGGTATATCTCTCATGTACTCCAGACTCAACGCAGGGAGGTCTGAGCTTTCATCTGAATTAAATGGATTATCAAGAATCTGACAGGGTACCTGACCCACACAGTTCCTATCTTCTTCCTTCCTCTTTTCCCTGCTTTTCAAGTTGACCCACACCCATGTGGGGTCTGTAATCACATTCTCTCAGGCCTGATACACAACTGAGTCCCCTAGGGAGGCGCCAAACTCTTCTTGCCCTCCTGTATTCCATTTCTTTCCAAGATAAGGCAATTCCTCCATGAAAGAAGTCTTCAGGCGATCCCAGCGGAAGCTCCCCCCATTCAGCCTTAGAGAAACGGGACATCAGGAGAGTCACAGCACCCACAGATGACAAAGTGCCAGCCCTAGACTGTGATGATTGCTCACTCATTCTGAGAGCTGCCACAGGTCAAGGGCCCCTTAACAGCCTTCCCTTTGTTGCCTGGAAATGGACGTCAGGACCGTCTCTCTGTTCTGCAAAGACTTGGGGAATTAAACAAGGGAAGACAGGCAGACACAAAGCAAAGGGCTCCATCCACCTTTATTCTGGATCCAGCACCGGAGGAGGAGCAGAAGTGCCTGGGCCAAGCAGGGCAGATCTCATCATCTACCTGAGACTGCTGCTGAGATCACACCACACTGACCTCCAGCTCCAACACACAAGCCAGATATACCAGTCCCAAGAAACACAGGACCAAGCCTTGCAATGGGGACCACCTAACTGTGGTTACGGCCAGAGTCAACTGCTTCCATGGACTGGGTCACTCTCTAGCCTAACAGTAAGGACCAGAAACTATTCAAGAGAAGGAGTCAGACAATAACCCACCAACAATCCCTTCTAGCAGTCCGCTTCCTGTTCTGATGGCTTCCAAAGATGTCTGGGTGGGAAGCCGAGACAAGAACCCCAAACGCTCTATGAGGGGGGAGCCAGTGCTTTCCTAATAAGAGCCTCTACCCCAGATCTAGGCCAGTTAATGACTTTCTACCAATGTCAAGTCCAACACCAAGCTGTGTCAGTGACCTGCACACCCCAGCCTCAGGTAACTCAGAGACACCTGTAGACTCAGTGGCCTGAACTGGGGTTGTCCCCAGTGTGCGAGCTCTCTTTCTCCAGGTGCCCCCCCCACCCCCACACACTGCTTGCTTAGGACGGCGTCCTTCTGTGTTTTCTATGCTACTGAGGTCTTGCTTTGCCGCTGACATCCTTTACATTCCTCAGGCGAGGCGCGCTTTGATTCGGAACCCTGGGCGTCCCTCTTCTTGATCACAGTTTTGTCCTCGTCCTCACACATTAGAGTCATTTGATTTTTTTTTTTTTTGAGTTATTTCGGCTGCCTTGCACATCTCAATGGCTTTCCTTGCTCAGGAAGGTCACTTTGCCTCTGCATCCTCCTCACAGAGCACTTGATCCAATTGTGCGCAGCCCACACGCCCCTGAAGAAGTGTTCTTTCAAACGAGGTTCACGAGTTCTCCACACCCCATGAGCCCTGGTGGCTAATTTCAGCTCCAGGACTCTGCAGGCTGCCTCCCTTGTGTGAGAGCAAGCACACTGCTCTTGCCAACCCCAGGTGGCTGTCCTCCTTAATCTGGGACCCTCATGAACTAGTACCTTCCTCCCAGTCTCTGGGCTGAGGTCCTCGGAGAGTTACTCCAGCAGAGACCTGGCCTCCCCATCCTTGGGAATTAATGAGCCGGACCTTCCGCCAGCTCTGCAGAGGGGGCGGTCCAGCTTCCCCAGATGGAGGCCAGCCCACCAGAGCTGCTTTCTAAAATTATCCCTCACTCGTTCCTCAAAAGCATCAAATGGATGTAATAACTCATATTTACAAAGCACAAGAACATTCAACATGCGGGATCCCACAGGGCTTTACAACCGCAACAAACTGATACCCACGCTAACTAGAAGGCGCCTCTCTCCAGCCCCTGCAAGGCAGCCACCTCTGGGGTGAGCAGCAGCAGCTGTCATCCACACGCAGCCCCAGGACACAATGGCCAGGCCAGGCAAGGAAGAATGCCCGGGCGCCAGGAGGCCGCTCGCTGCCCCAGGCCGACACACTCAGTCTGTGTTATTCCGACCTGACGGTGTCTTTTGATTGCATAGTTTCTTTACCTGTCATCTGGGGATCACAGCATCGCCGGCTGAGCGGCTGCCTGTTCTATTACAACCAGGGGCCTGCAACCCCCGCCAACAACAAGCCCGAGTTTAGGAAACAGTATGTTGGTTATGTACGCAAAGGGCAGATGTCCAAGGGAAGCTGGAGTGGTGGCAGGCATGGTTCCAGGCACAAAGGAGCCGGCTACGTTGGGAACACCTTTTCAAACTGCAGAGTAAGATGGTATCATTCCATGTCCAGGGCCAGACGTCTCTGAATGAACAAGGTGTCCAAGAAATTGATAGAGCAGATGTGTCTACACCTGCCAGTGCCTGGGACCACACCCCTGACCATCACCAGGCACATGACTGAGCCTTCGAAGCCTCACCTACAATCAGGATGTTAGAGCTACAAGAGACTCCCATTTAGCTCGGCACCATCTCTTCCTGGTTTACAGGTAAGGAAACTGAGGCCTAGTGACGGAAATGATAGGAAGTCACAGGAACAGTTTGTCCCTCTCTGGGTACAGGTTTGGTTTTTTTTTTTTCATTTTTATGTCCTTCTTCATAGACTTAAAAAAAAGTCAATAAATCACTTGGGGGCTGGAAGTGTTACAGAAGTAGACACACAGCACACATGCCCGCTTATGGCTACTTACGTCACTCAGATGCATTGCATTCCTGCGGGCTCGGGCGAAATCCGGGTGGTCTGGGATTGGGGTGTACCTATGCAGGGAGTCTGCATCTCCCAACCTGTACAGGCGCTGTGGGTGAGGTGAAACGGTCAAGGCAGAGCTGAGGTAGAACTGTCCTCGGTGACAGCCCAGGAGAAAAGCCGTTGATTCCTTCCCCTCACCTTTCCCCTCTACCTCATGAAGCAGAATCCATCACTGCTCTTTGAGACAATCCTTCTAGAGCTAATTGCTGGGTGGAAAGTGCCAGTGTGGCCAGGATCATGTGATGGAGAACACCATCAAAATATTGGCATGATCTGTTCCAAAATGGACCATAAACCAACAACTCCCTGGTTGGCCACGCCTGTGTATGTCATTTGACCACAAGTTGAGTGGCTATGTCTCGGACCCTAAGCAACCCAATGCATGCGTTCACTGGTAACTAGAGACAACCCCAGGCCTTGAGGCCCCATTGTTGAGCATGAATTGTTTTAATAAAAAGCTGATAAACTTTTTTTTATTATTCAACTATTACTTGGTTTTCATAATTTACCCAGATCCTACAAAGACACGATTTTAAGATTAATGCTTTGTCTTGGTTTTTGTTCTTCGAGCATTGATGTAAACCTTGTCAACAACTTTAAGAAGCAGTCAGATCCCATCTGTTTCTACAGGTGTAGGCATCCTATTTCTGATCATTCCCAAAGCCGTTTAGGCTTTGAAAATAGGAACTGCTCAGGGAGGCATTCGGAACTCTGGCAGTCCTGAAACTGTAAGGAATAAAACCCCTTGGCAATTCAAAGGAGAATATACATGCAGTTTCCTGTCTCTTGAAAGAGGAAACAGGGGTAAGGTACCCAGGGAACACAGACACAAGGCAGCTTTGAGTATAACTATTTTCTTTTTCACTAGTGGGTTATATTTAATTTTAATTCCATTGCAAACATCAGTAATTAGGATGCGCTGATCTCACGTTTGGTAATACTAGATATCACTATGATTATAACTCAAACCATGATAATGTCATTTATGGAGGATTCACCCTGTTCCTGGTCCTTGCTTAAAGCTGTATTTGACTTTTCTTATTCAATCCTGTTTGAATTCATTCAATCATATGAAATGGTTGCTGTCTTCACTCTCCCACCCCACCCCTCCTTCAAGCAAGGAGAACGGGAGAATGCACGCGGCCAGGAGAGCCTAGCAGCTGGCCCACGGCCACCCAGACAGCTTGCACTCCCATCTAGCACCAAGCCACAGCACCCCACTGCATGCCCAGGGTGGGTGATGTTGAGGAACCCACCTCGTTACAGTGTATATAGCTCTTCTTGGCATGAATGAGGTCTGGAGAGTCAACCACCATAGTGAACTTGATGCTGTCTGGTTTTTTACGGTACTTGGTCTATAAAAGAAAAGATTCCCCTGAGAGATGATTAAATACAACTTCCATCTTTAATCTCAACTTCTTGGGAACAACTGTATAAATAATAATGGCATATCAGAAGATAAGCCTTCTTGATATAGAAGGCTTGATAGGTACCCGCCAATCAGGAGAATGGGAGGGGCTCAAGCTTTCCTCTTTGATTAAAAGCATGTAACAGATATATAGCCTGACCAATACAGATGTGGATGCTCACAGCCAACCATCTGAGCACAGGGATCACAATAAAGAAGTTAAGGGAAGGACTGAAGGAGCTGAAAGGGTTCACAACCCCATAGGAGGAACAATGAACCAGACACACACACCCCCGAGCTCCCAGGGAATAAACCATCAACCAAAGAATACACATGGAGGGACGCATGGCTCCAGCTGCATATGTAGCAGAGGATGGCCTTATCTGGCATCAGTGGGAGGGGAGCCCCTTGGTCCTGTGGAGGCTTGATGCTAGGGTGGTGAGAAGGGAGTGGGTTGGGTAGGTGGGATGGGGAACTCCCTCATAGAAGCAGGGGGCAGGGAGGATGGGATGCATGCGGGTTTGTAAAAGGGAAACTGGGATGGGGGATAACATTTGAAATGTAATTAAATAACATAACCAATAATATATATATATATATATTCTGTTAAGAGGAGTGTTAGGCATCAACTGAGCCTTGCCTAGGCCTCCTCCAAGCAAGTTCTCTTAGTAAGAAAGTCAAAGATGGCAGTATTTTCTCAAGGGAACTCTAGGGCAGAGGTCCCAGTCCATCTATCAGTTGGTATTGCTCTCCCTATGCAAGTTTAATGCCCATATGGGAGCCAAGTGACCTCTGTACACTGGACCAAACTCAATGGGTAGATACAGATTCCCCACATTGCCAATGAAAACGAGGGACCACATTGTATGATAACTGGTCACAGTGTATTTAGTAAGAAGCTCCTAATATGTTTAATGTCTTCAAGTCCCAGGCAATGAATCAGTTGTAGGAAAATATTGTTTTAGGTTTGGGTTGCAAATGGCCCCAGAAAAGATGCTGGGTGTCTGTCAGCTGTGGGCCCATCTTGTCATGGTCTCTACTGTGTAAACCGGTTCCCTAATTCAAAAGGGAATGCTCAGGTTGCCCTGTCACTCAGGAAGGTGGGCAGATGGTACCTCACTGATGAGCTCTCCAGCCTTCTTCGCACTCTCTATCTGAGGAGATCTCAGAGCCAGCCATCCTGTTCCCTTCATGCCCATCAAGTCTGCCTTGTAGTGAAACTGCAGAAAGAAAACCAAGGGCTTCTGTCAAGACCATGCCCAGGACCATCGGGCATTTCAGGAAGGCCTTTGCTCTCTAATAATAACAATAAAGAATAAAGAACAAGGCCTTTGCAATCACACTTCATCCCAACAGTTCATGGTCTTCTCTAAGAGGAGACTCAGGACACCGAGTCCAGATGTTTTGGGTTTGTGAATTTTTCTACGAATAAAGGAGTTCAGTAAAGGTACACGAAGCCCTGTCAGCAAGACGACATCCATGGAGAAGCATTTAAAGAAAGAGTTACATGCTCAAATCCAAGAATCAACCAGGATTATTGGGGTTCATTCTGACAGTGAGGCAATCTACCACCTGTCAACCGAGAATGAGCTACACTCATTCTCGGTTGATTCAACTGATCAAACGGTTTTGAGCCCCGGATCAAAGCTGCCATGACGCAGAGCAGGTTACTTTTATAAAATGCAACTCAGTCTCTGTCAGGTGTGAAGGCCAAAACAACGCTTCTTGTGAAAAACACTCACACACACACACACACACACACACACACACACACACATTAAGAGTCCCCGGGGACAAGAAACAGTCAGATTTAGTGGCCACATGGTGCCAGAATCAAATTTAAAAACTAAAACAAATTCCAAAGTGATGGGCCAGCAGTGAGCAGGTCCCTTTAATCTCTTCGGGCCTCAGTTTACTCCCATCCCCAGCTATAACTTATTATGATTTGCTTATATTGCAAAATCATATTGCAAAGTCTTATTTGCTTTCTTTATTAAAGGCTTAGAAGGTTAGGCCAGTAACACCATTCCTGGGAGAAAATAAATAGGATTCATTACAGCAGTGGTTCTGATTCAAGCCCCCAAACTGTCAAATCTTGTTAGGAATCCTTGATCTACCTGCATTGCCTAAATGACGCCATCGCCCAGGTGCCTTTCTTCTCCTCTTTATGGAAATTGGGTATTTTTTTTTTAAGGTAGAAAAAGCCTCTCTAAGGAAATCTAAAAATTGGCCCTAAACGAAGTTTGATGGCATCTCTCTAATTTAGATATAAGCCCTGCTGCAACGCAAAATATCGTTCTAGATGTCAGCCTCTCGGCCTCTTTAGTTCACTTTCATTTCAGGATCCACAGCGCTCCTCACAGCCGGCCTCAAAGAGGGTCTGTTTCTGATCTACTGTCTGCTGGTTAATGCCCCTGTGTCAATCCCATACTGCTCTCCGACCGGCGAAGGGGAGGGCATCACTCAGGCTCAGGAGTAGGTTTCAAAACCCCATGTCAGTAAGATTGCTTTTCATACCGTGTCTTTTCAGTCTACCGCGGCAATGCTTTTGCCTTCGACTCTGATAAAGAACAGAGAAAATTGGATAAATTTCTAAGTTGGAGAGAATAATCCTACAGGGCCTCTTCACAGCCAGCCTCTGCTCCTTTCATGAGCGAGATGAAGTGCGGAGCATCCTTTCAACTGGCCTCTTGTTCAGCTGAACAGTACGATTACAGGTAAGACAGAAAGCAAGATGCGGGTTCCCCGAAGAGCTTACTGTGCCTTGACTCCTATAAACAGACCATCCATTGATATCTCAGCCCCTAGCCCAGCTTTCACTATCCACACAGACCCTAAAAACAACACACCCGCCCCAGACTTCTCCATGAAAGAAGGGAGAAAGGAGGGAAGTAGAGAAGAACTCGGCTATCCGAAGACAAGCTTCTGAGAATTAGTCTAAGAAAGGAATGAACCTTCTTAGACTGCCCAACCTCATCTGACTTACCCAAATGGCAGATTCTCTTCTCCCTTACACATGCCAAGGCCTGGAAGCCCACTAGAGACATCATGGATGGAACTTTCCCAACGCCCCAATCTCTTGCAAATTCTATAAGCACAACGTTCACTTCCTGAGTGGTAGTGAGTGTGGGTACCATGCAGGCAATTATTTCCAGGAGGTACCCAGAAGCGTCTGTGTGTTTGTTACATGAATACGAAATGGAATTCTTACTATCTAGGCAGTGCTTGTGTAGAATCTATCTCAACGCATGCCCGTTCGGCCTTGCAAAGGAGGGGTTCTTGGTCTCCCACAGAACAGTTTTAGCGATCAAATGCTGTTTCATATACTAAGAGCTGCTGTGCTCTTGGTAAGGCACACCGGAAGCCTTCAGGAATACAGACTAGAGCACCTGGGTCAGAAGATAGCTCCCTATGGAAGCCAGAGAGACTGAAGCAGGAATAAGGAGACCAGGGCAGTAAGCCCTGCTCCGTCTCTTTCTGGCTGTAGTGCCTTGGGAAAGCCATTTCCCTGCCAGTTTGTGACCCAAGGCAGATGACTTAGATGATGATAGTATCATATTGGCATCTGCAAAAATAAGAGTGATACCTGTTCCTTTATATTAAATGAGATTGCAAAGTCTTTACACTAATGCCTGAAACAGGAAGTCATAGGGGTTCTATGTTTTAGCTATTCTTGTTTCTCGTGGAGGAACTGAAGCCTGGAGTATTTCAAGAGTCAACTCAAGGTTACCACACTGGGAAAGGGTGGGGCATGTATGTTTCAAGACTTCCTATAACTCTGGTATGAGATTATACAGGAGCAGGAAACAGCAGACTCATCACAGACTGAAGAAGCCATTGAAGGCTCTGCCAAGTATTCATAATGGATGCCCCCAGGCCAGAGAGAACAGGTTGTGACCCTCAAAGGAAAGCAGAACTTGGATATGATGTGGCCAGTCATGGCCTTGTGAAGTTTAGCCCAAGTCGGGAGCATGTCTCAGATCTTCTGGCACAACCTAATGCTTTCTTCCTGGCCAGGGCAGAGAAACGGCTCAACTAACAAACTCCTGTGGTGGGCTTGGCAGTTAAGAGCACTTGCTGCTCCTACAAAGGACTTCTCCTTCGTGCCAGCACCCACACAAGCCAACTCACAACTGCCCATAATGCCAGGTCCTGGAGATAGGGTGCCCTCTTCTGGTCTGTGTAGGCACTACACTCACATAGTCTGTCTGTCTGTATGATATATATATCATATATATCTATCTGTATATATCATATATATATATGATATATATATCGATATATATGATATATATCTGTATGATATATGAGATATATCTGTATGATATATATCATATATATCTATCTGTATATATCATATATATATATATGATATATATATATATATATCATATATATATGACTCATCACAGACTAAAGAATCCATTGAAGGCTCTGCCAAGTATCATATATATATATATATATATATATATATATATATATATATGTATATGAAAGATGGATACGATGATGACTATAATAAAGTTAACACCCGGAACACTTTCACTGTTCATCACAGCTAGGAGTTGGGACTTCTTAACATCCAACCAATCGTAGTCTCAAAACAGTGCCCAGAGTATCATATGGTCATTTCTTAGTCCTCAGAATTGTAAATCTGACCGTTTTTAAAATGTAAATATTCAGTTGCCAGTTACAATTTCTCCTTTGAGACTATGATCTCGATACTTTTCAAATATTAAACTTTTTTTCTTTTCAAAAATAACAGTAACATAAATCATACCTTTGGATGGTATTTAGGATTGTTTTCCCCCTTATTTTCCTTAATAAAATAAAACTTGGCATTATGTTGATCTTTGGGTTAAAGGAAAATTTCCCGTGACTCTCAAAGGTCTGAGGTCACAGAACAGGTCAAACTTTGCTCCTTTTCTGACTCTGGGATGGAGTGCAGGAAATACATCACTCACTCCTGTTCACCGAGCCAGCCAAGGGCTCGGCAGTGAGTCGTGGTGGATCGGTCATCGATAAGATTATTATTCTAATAGCCCCTAGCCATCTCTGTGTCCGTGGTACCCTTCTTATTGCCTTGAACTAAGACAGGCACTGCCCTGGGGGCAGCAGAACTGAGGTCTGGCGGGGAAACTTACGAAAGCAGCCTGTTTCTTCCAGGATTTTGTGGACCAGGCTTCAGTCTAAGTCCTTCACATACGGCAGGTCTCAACCACAAACTGGATTCTCACCATGAGTTAATTTTGCTCCCCCAAGGACTTCTTGGAGGCACTGTGTTGCTTTGGTAAATACAAGCTTGAGACATAAGTGCTCTAAGTGCCTTGTGGTGCTCTGAACACACTCCCCACGCCCACTGTTGGGCCTGATCTTCCAATGGTAGGAAGACATGGCAAGAGCCAACTGCTGGTAGCTTACAGTCTAAGGTGGGAGGGAGTACCTTTTGCTTAGGGTTGGCATAGGACCCAGAGAGATGGCTAGTGGCACCGTGCTCCACTCTGTGTGTCCTATACAACCACAGCACATGAGGGACCTGTACAAGCTCACATAGCCGGTACGGAGGAATGGGATGTACACCTCAGAAATATAACCGTAGAGCTTTCCTCCAGGGACATGGAGCACGGCTGCATCCTCTCTCCCCTTACCTGACCCTGCTCTTGATTAGGGAAAGATCTCTCCTTTGGGAGCCTTGGGGCCTATACCTGTTGCTACTGTTTTTAGAGCCTACAAGAGAGTCAGCATTCAGAGGATGGGATCTGAGCCCACCTTACCAAGCCTCCCTAGCAGCTGTAAGCAAAGGACAGCAGTCGGCGTGAGCCACAGTCGAATTATCTTTAGATCCTCAGCTCCACCCTGTGCTCTCTGTCCATCCATGAAACATCACTTCATTCACCCACTTTCATGTGTATGTAGTGTTCATGGTGTGTATGTGCATGTTCACATGTGTGTGGGCATGAGCATGTTCATGAGGGGTGCATACTGTGTACGTGCGTGTTCACATGTGTGTGGGCATGAGTGTGTTCATAAGGGGTGCACACTGTGTGTGTTCACATGTGTGTGGGCATAAGCATGTTCATGAGGGATGCACACTGTGCATGTGCCTGTTCATATGTGTGTGGGCATGAGTATGTTTGTGGGGGATGCATATGGTGTATGTACATGTTCACATGTGTGTGGGCATGAGTGTGTTCATGGGGGTGTACACTGTGTATGCACATGTTCACATGTATGTGGGCATGAGCATGTTCGTGGGGGATGCACACCGTGTAAATGTGAGTTCACATGTGTGTGAGCATGAGCATGTTCATGGGGGATGCACATGGTATATGTGCACATTCACATGTATGTGGGCCTGAGTATGTTCATGGGGGATGGACATGGTGTATGTGCATGCTCACATGTATGTGGGCATGAGCATGTTCATGGGGGATGGACATGGTGTATGTGCATGCTCACATGTGTGTGGGCATGAACGTGATCATGGAGGTGCACACCATTTAAGTGCATGTTGTATGTGTGTTCAAGGCTGGGACTTGCATCAGCCACATTCTGTAGTCATTCTCTGCTTTCTTTATTGAGACAGGGTCTCTCACTGAACGTGATGTTTGCTGGTTTCCGGGGAGCCGAGCTCTCCAGCTTGCCCTGGAGACCCCGTCTCTGCTTTCCGAGTGCTGGAATGGCAGGTGGCAGTCATTCTCATGTGGCTTTTATGTGGGTTCTGGGGACCCAGCCTCTGTTCCCCACACTTGCTTGCCAAGTGCTTTTCCACTGAGCCTTCCCCTGCTGGCTTCTGTTTGACATCTTACGTGTTGCAACTGGTCCTACTCGTGGTTTGGCCTTGAATCGTCCTGCTATGTCTACACAGGTTCCTCTATCTCCTTCCCTGATCATCTGTAGGACTTTGTGTTCAGTTGTCGGGACGTTTCTAGTGAGAACTACACGGATGCCCCATGGTAAATGTGACATAAGCTGGGCTTCACACTTGGAGACATCCTGGGCTACACAGAAAGGCCCTGCCTCCAAAGTTTGCATATATTCATGAACACACGCACCTGGGCACACTCGCACGCGAGTGCACACACACACACACACACACACACACACACACACCCTACTTCTATGTTCCATTTATCTCCCTAGCACATATCTCCCTCCATCTGAGATATAAGACAAGATAAGCCAGCAGAGTGCTTATTTATAGTAGGTGCTCAATAAATATCAGTTGAATAAATAACCCCAACCTGGAGGACATAGGCCAAGTTTGCAATGGAGAGGGTTTAAAGGTCAAAGAAGAATCTCGGGTGTGGAGGAAAGAAGGTGGGGCTACCGCACCCTAGAGCCTACCTCACTCTGCAGGGCATGTGCTTTCTTGGCCCAGGCCATCTTCAGATCCTCGGGCAGCGCTGTGAACTCATGGTACTGCGTCCGGTAGTTGTGGTCACTGGCCAGGGCCTGGGCCTTCCTGGCGTGGACCAGGTGCACCATATCCATGGGCAGGTGGTACTGAGCTTGGCTGCTGGCCGCCTCCTTCCTGTACTGATTGTCACTCTGCAGCTGGCCCATCCGTTGGCAGTGACGCAGCCGCGGGTCGTCACTCACACTCCGCACCCCAATGAGCTGTCCGCGCTCCTTCACAAACTCGTGCCTGTAGAGAAACTGAAAGGGAAGGCCAGCTGAGAGGGCGCCTACCTCACAGCAGAATGGAGCCAGTGCCTTGTGTACACTGTCACTTGTGTGTGTGACTTCATCACAGGCCTTGTGGGGAAGGGGATCACCTCTTCCTGTTCTAAGTAGTGAGGACTACCTCAGACAGTTGGCTTGAAGCATGCTTCCCCCCCTACCCCGGCCTCAGGGCTGGAGGGTGAGAACATTATACCTCCCTCCCTATCTCATTAAAATCAGATTCTCAGAACTTTGGGACACTCCCTGCTCCCCTTGTGTATCCTGTGGCCAAAAGGAATTTTATCAAATAGGGTAAAAAGAATCTTGCATTTCATCCATTCGTATTTGGAGGATCGTTAGATCCTAAAACAGGATCTTCTCATTTGAAGTCCATGGTTTCTGTGATTTGTTTGCAGGAAAGAAAAAGTCACCGTCATGTCCCAAAGCAAATGGGCGTGTGAGAGAAAATGACCATCATGTCCCAAAGCTATGGGTGTATGACAAACAGTTGTGAGTTGTGGAGGGAAGCGACAGAGAGCCTAGGGGGAGGCAGTCGCCATCTCTTGTCATGTCCTTGTTCTAGGTGATGCTGCAAACAGGCTACTCTCAGGTGACTGCTGCCCGCCATTTGCAGTCAGACCCAAGTGGCCAGCTCCTTCTGCTGGATACTGTTGCATGCATTTAGCCTGTGACTGGCTCTCCCTCCTTTTGCAGAAGGACCTCATTCAGAACTAATATATTCTGCAGGTGACACCTTGTCTCACATGGCTATAGATTGCCTTTAATTCAGGAAAAATCAGCCCCACACATTGTTTTATATGAAGTTAACAGAGATGAGGCAAGATTGAGGTCAGGGGAATCCACTCACGTCACTGGCTATGTCTCCAGAGGCCCGCGCAGCCTGGAAGGGGAGGGCGTCTATCGTCAGCTTGTAGCCTTGAGCACGAAGATTATGCCAAGACTCCTTGTATTTTGCCTAAAGTGGGAACACACGTGAATCGATTAGCAAAGGGTGTATGCCCTTTCGTATGGTGTCTTAGAATCCATTTGTGATCAGCTTCCGGTTTCACAGGGCAAACTCTCATTAGCACATACTCTATGTTAGGCCCTGAGTATACATGTATATGTAACACGCATGTGGGTTTTACATGGGCATCTACAATGGGTGCTTTTTTAAAACTTCGGCAAAGAGTGGGGAAGCGGCCGTTAGATCGCTCGTAGCACACAACACGGGTAGCTTCAGAGCGTGCTTGAAGAACTTCAGCAGGGAGAAAGGCTTACCTCGCTCAGGTTGGCTGCGTTGGTTTTGGCTCGGATGAATTCAGGCAGACCAAGGGTCATCGTGTACTGGTGCCGTGCACTGTCGCCAGCTGCCTTATAGAGTCGCTGAACCCAAATTAAAAATAAGTAAATAAACAGATGAGCAAACAAATGAATAAGTAGTGAGGTGCTACACACAAATTAAAAATTAATTAACTGACTAATTATTAATAATAAATAAACAGATGAGCAAACAAACAAATAGCAAGACACCATACAAAAATTAAAAATTAATTAACTGACTAATTAATTAATCGTAAATAAATAAGTCATGAGAAGACAGTGGGGTGTGGGCCCACACTTGCAGCTGAGAAAGCTTCCCAGGGCACAGCTTCAGCCTGGGTTGAGGGATATTCAGTTCAGTCAGGCTGTCTGAGTCACACTGACTGAAATGGAAGGACCATGTATGAAACTGCTTTACTAAACATGGAGGAAGATAAACAAGGGGCGAGTGTCCTGAAACTCATTCTCCCTGATACAGCACAAGGTGACCCTAAGACCTGGGACACATAAGGAAGCCCTGCTGGTGGTAAGAGGTAGCCTTGGTCTGCACCCTTCCCTGATGCCTCAAGATTCCTTCCGAGAGCAAACTGAACCAGGGCCACTCTGGAGGGCCAGTCCCTGTGATCAGAAGTGGGTCAGTGCTTGCCAGCTTCTGTAGGGTCAGAGGCTGTCCTAAAACAGCCTCTCCACAGCACGGTTTAGAAAGAGGCAGGGAGGGCCAAGGAAGAATTTTAAATTGATGGCATCTCTGTGCAAGATGCTGAACTCTGTCTCTCTTGGGTTCCTATCTTCAGCTGTCATTTCTAGCTTCTGAAGGCTTGGATTGAATGCGGAGGTGAGTGGGAAAAACAGCCAGTCTCCTCCACGTAACTTCTGAAAGCTAGAGTTGGGAGAATCTTAAAAATGAAAATGATCCAATAATATGTGTCTGCTCGGCTGACAGGAGGGAGCCTCAGCAAGGGGATAAGCTAGGAGGGTGGGAGAAATAATTTTGGCAGAGGAGACCCCTTCCCCTCCTTTTCTTTCTTATTGGGAATAGCAAATGTTGGGGTGAAGAGATCTAGGAGAGGGTGGACTGAGGTTAAGGTGAAAAATTCCAGACAGACACCATGCGAGACCTGCCTTTGGATAACCACACGTCTTCTACAAATGAACACTGTATTGTTTAGCCACCATCTGCCTAGAATAGGGTCACAGACCAGTCTTTCTGACTGTGTACAAACAAGTCAGCTAAGGGCCTTGTCCACAACTCCTTGGGTCCAGCCACTGTAGGGTGTGGCCTGAGGCTGGGATTCCAACCTGCCCCTGGTCTAGAGGAACCAGACTCAAGTCCAAAGCAGATGCCTGGCTGGCCCTCCTGTCCCCTGAAAGATGTTTAGGCTCTGTAGGCAATGTTCTTTTCTTTCCAAATACCACCATAAATGCAAATGACTTTCCCTTCCCTGGGCCACAAAAGTCCACACATCTTTTTTCCTTTCTTTTCTTTTCTTTTTTTTTTTTTGCTTTTTTTTCTTTTTTCTTTTCTTTGTTGTGTACCATCACCAGTGCTATCTTTTGTGTCTTTTTAGTTTTAGTATGCTCAGATATGTTAATGGCTTCTTATAGTTTTAAGTTATGTTTTGTTTATTGTAAAGAGGCTGAGCATATTTTTATATAGTTGTTGACTGTTTATACTGCCTACTTGTTTAGTGTCTGTCAAGGCATCGGTCCATTTTTTTTCTTGGTTATTTGTATTTTTTTTAATGCTGTCTGTTCATTATTAGGAGTTTTTAAAGTATTTTAGACACTAGTAAAAAAAAAATCTAGCCATCCTTGAATGGCCATTGGAGATTTTCACCTCATTGGTGATCTGGTTGCTGAACTTGGCATGCAGAAGGTTGGGAGTATCTGTCACAGCGGTGTACTTGAATGACCCCGGATGCTGGCGATATTTACTCTGAGAAAGGAAAGAGATAGCTTAGTAAGGGCAGAAACGGTGCTGTAAATCCTAATATGTGTGTGTGTCCATGTGTGTGTGTCTGTATGTGTGTCTGTGTGTCTGTGTCTGTGTGTGTCTCTGTGTGTACATGTGTGTATACATGTGTGTACATGTGTGTGTCTGTGTGTGTATATCTGTGTGTCTGTGTGTGTTGTGTGCATGTGTGGTATGCATGTGTCTGTACGTGTGTGTGTCTGTATGTGTGTGTGGTGTGTGCATGTGTACACACACATGCCTGTGCATGTGCATGCACATGTATGTGTCCCTATGTGTACATGCATGTAGATGCCAGAGGATAATTTGGGGTGTTATTCCTCAGGAACACTATAAATATCTTCTTTTTGAGATAGGACCCTCACAGGACCTGGAAGTTGCTGACTAGACAGCCTGGTGGCCAGAGACACCCCTCCCCACCCCCCATCCCCACCCCAGGATCCTCCTGCCTCTGCCTTTCTCCACATTGGAACTGAAAGTGTATGGCACCATGCCCACTTAAGCCCCTTCCTGCCCAGGCTGCCAGCCCATCCCTCTAGAATCCAGCAGGCCATCTCCCTCTGCAGGCGAACTAGACCAGTTACACTTGCAGTCTGCACTTGAGGAGATTGGATGTCCTCAGCCTTGAGGACACATGAAACACCGTGCACCTTCAAAACCACACTCATGCACGGGGACATATTTGTGATCCCAGCACCGGAGAGGCAGACAGGCAGATCCCTGAGGCTCACTGGCCAGCTTGCCTAGACAACTTATCGAGTTTTGGGTCATGGAAAGACCTTGTCTCAAAAAGCAAGAAGAATAGCTTCTGAGGAACAAAGTCTCGGCCCCATGTACACACCCACACAAATGTACACACAAACACACACACCACACCTGCCTGCACCAGGACTCAGAAAGCCATGGGCTTTATGGGTTCTTTGAAGATCCACAAGGGGTTCTGAGGAACATGGGCCATGGAGAGCTTTGATGCAGAGGCTGTTCTGGGAATGCAGAGCCCAGACCCTGAGCTCCCACAGGGCACTGGCCACCCACCTTAGTTTGCAGACTGGTGCTAAACATCTATCCCTACCACCATCCTGGTCCTTGAGTTCACCATAAGCATCTTGGGTAAATAAGGCTCCCCATGCATTTAGAGAGCTCAGCATTCAGAGTCTATTTATTTATTTACTATCAGCTAATCAGCAAGCACAAAGCTATCATCTCAAACACAGTTGTCAGAGAGACACCAGGCTTAAGTCAGTGCCAATCCTTACAAAAGACAGACAGGAGTGCTCTGTATAACCCCATGTGACTCATTTAGAAGCTAAGGATCTCAGAAAGGGCAGGTAACTAGGCTGAGGTCACAAAGCAGATGAGAGCCGACCGAGAATTTCAATGCCTTATTTATGGTTATTCCTGCTTTCCACTGTACCACAGGGCTGCCCTTCAAAGGACCTAGGAAAAGTGCATCTTATGGGCTCATGAGTCAGTGACTTGATACTCTTGTATGTGTGTTTGTGTGTGTATGCACATGTGTGTACCGAGTGTATGTATGCATGTCCATGCATGTGTGTGTATAGTATGTGTGTCTGTATATATGTATACATTATATATATGCATATGTGTGCATGTGTGTACAGTATGTGTAGTATGTGTATCTGTATGTATACACTTTGTATGCATATGCATGGGTGTGTGCACAGTATGTGTATTCACATTCATGCATATTTGTATACAGTGTGTGTGCATGTGCATGCATGTGTGTGCAGTGTGTATGTAAGTGCAGTATGTATGCATGTGTGTATACAATGTGTATGCATGCATGTGTGTGCAGTGTATATGGATGTGCAGTGTGCATACATGTGTGTATAGTGTGTGTGTAGTCTGTGTCTCTGTGTATATACTGTATGCTTGCATGTGAGTGCATGTGTGTGTACAGTATGTATATACATACAGTGTGTACAATGTGTGTACATGTACATGTGCATGCATGTGTGTACAATATGTGTGTATGCATGTATGTGTACAGTGTGTGTGTACTGTATACACATGTATGTGTATGTATGAATGCCAGAGATCAATGTTGGGTATCTTCCTCTATTACCACCCGCTTTATTCTAGAGACGGTCTCTCACTGAACCTGGGACTCACTGCTTCAGCTAGACTCACTGGCCAGTAAGCTGCAGGAATCCTCTTGCCTCCACTTGCCCAATACTGGCATTACAGATGTACACCGTGGTGCCTGGCTATGTAAGTGGATGCTTGGGGATCTAAACTCACACTTGCTCATTTAACCTTATCTCCTGAGCCATCTCCCTGGCCCTCACCAAGCTTTCTTAGGTGGAGTCCAGTCTGAACAAAAACTTCAGTAAGAACAAATACTTGGGACAAAAGGTGACGACTTAACCTCCAGCCACCTGAGCAGCGGGACACACATCCACCGGGACCTCTGCCGTGGACATCCCATAGCACCATCACTCTCTGGAGTCCCATGTTACCTCACTGATGAGCTCAGAGGCTTTCTTTCTTCCTTCAATCTCCAGCGTTCCAGGGATGACACAGGGAACACCACGCATGAAGTTCAAGTCCGAGCGGTAGAGATTCTACGAGAAATATATAACCGTCAGAAGAGCCAAATCCTGAACAGAGAAACAAGAGACGCCCGGGTCTCCGGATACCATCTGGAAGTACACGGCTAGGACCCCAGGCAGCCTGGGTCTGTCTGTACAGATGTGGCACCACTCAACAATGCTGCTAGTACTTCTCTGCAAAGGCTTATCAGGGGAAAACATGGGTCAGAAGGAAATCACTCGGCTGTCACTTCTCTGTGAGTAGCTGTGACAGGGATGCCGGGTGGAGTTTTGTTTTAATGTGAGCTATCAAAACCTAAATGCTGGAGAGGATTATGGCTAGAAAGTCAGGTGTCTCGGGGCAAACATACAAATGGTTTAACCAGGCTTTCAAACAAAAGCCAACAGCAGTGGGTGGTATTAATTAATCATGGGTAAAGAAAGAACTAATGAATGAATCCAAAATAAGTTGGCAAAGACCCGGTTCGGGTCTGCACCTCTGTGCGTAAGTGTATTTTAAACCCTAACCCTGAGTTATTTGGAATGACAGCTAAAGAGTCCCCAAGTTTACTCCCCTCGGCCAGCAAAGCACCGGTGTGCTGCCCTCCGACTGGTACCATAGCACCAGGCAGGACAAGCTCCAGGGCTCTGCATAAGTGACAAATGGCCTATGATGAGTGTGGCAGCTCCCTCATTCCTACAGCGGCACTCGGGTTCCTGATAGCACCTGCCGCCGTTCAGTAAATGCTGTGCACAGTCACGGTGTTCCAAGGGTGACGGATTCCAGGTTGCCCACACCGTGGAGCCACAGGTCTCACTGTCCTCCATGGTGATTATTGACTGCACATTCCTGGAACAGGCAAACCTGACAGGCTGGGAAGGAAGGTGGGTACCAGGGATGCCGTTGTCTTGGAGGAAAACACACCTCATTTCCTCAGGTATCTAAGACTGCCTAACTCCCCTCTGCCTCCTTGTCTTGCAGAAAAGGCATCAGGAGTTGGGCATGCCACCGGAGGAGTGAGGATATCTCACAAGGACCAAGAGGACCCCGGGAGGCATCTCCAGGGCCTGACTGCCTAACCTTGATCCGTGCTCCCCCCATAAAACAGTAAGAAGGTTTTCCACCCAACCTGAGGCCAGGGACAAATTCTGAAAACCCACCAACCCACGCGGCATCTCACCCCATCCGCCATGTACAGTTGACCCAATTTAGGCTACTGAGTTTCCTTTGGTGTTGTCTTCTACAACTTCTCTGAGCAGTAAGAACTGTTAATGCAGGGATATTGTGGGGGTTAAATGAGGTAATTTCCAAATATAATGCTTTGTATTCAACAGGAACTCTCAAGGAACGGCAGCTATTCTCACTGGAGTGCTATAATTGTGTTAGCGCAGTGTGGGAGCTCTTGGGTTAGACAAAGACGTTTAGGATGCCTAACCTAAAGGGGCTACAAAGAGACACAAAGAACTTGAGGGCCACTGCCTTGTGGTCTGAGCTGCCAGGAGAAGGGTCCTGAGGGAGAGGCCCCGGGCACTTTACCTCACTCTGTAACTTGTGAGCTTTCTTGGCACAGCTCAGCCTCAGGTCTTCTGCCAAGGATGTGTGTTGGGGGAGCGGATGTCTGTAGTCCTGGTTGCTGGCCAGGGTCTGAGCCTTCTTGGCATGCACCAAGGTTACCATATCCAGCGGCAGATGGAAGTGAGCCTTTGAGCGTTCAAAGCCTTTCTTATAATTCACCTAGAGGGGCAGGCAGATCAGCAGTCATCATTTCAAAGCTACAATGTGCACAGGGTCATCAGGGAGAGCAACTACGACGCAACTGTCCCATCAACCGGAGACATTGATGCAGGTCTGTGTTGTCCCCTTGCAGACGCACACCTAACAAGCAAGCTTGAGTCTGGCTCATGACTTTGCAACTCTTGGCCATGGAAGTCACTGACCTAGGTACAGGAGCCATGGATCCCTGACTAGAGGAAATATAAACAAGAGACATATCCAACACCAGGGAGGCCCCTGATCAATTTCCTAGGTCGTTCTGTTTTACATTGTCAAAAAGGCTCATGAGCTCCATCCAGTATATCCCTCGCCCCCAATATCTGCTCAAGGTCAGGGGTTCTCAGGTCATGGCACTTGGCAAAGAGCTTTGTCAAACATTAGATGGATTCCTAGTCAATCTGAGAGACAGCAGGAGGAGAGGGCTGTCTGAGAAGCAAGTCCTGAGAATAGATATTCATCCCAAAGCCCAACACATATCTTGGAAACTGAGGGAGGAACCCATTTCAGATTCACCAGCCCCACCAGTCCCGGGAGAAGCTGTGTAAAGGCTGGTGGTTCTCACCCGGGACCCCCTCAGAAGCAGGGTGCAGGCTCACCACCTTTCCCTTTTGCCACTTCTGCCCTCTGACACTCAACCCAAGCAAGTGGCCTAAACCTCCCTCCCGCTCTCATCTCATGAATCATGCCCTCACCCTCAGAACAAGGCCAGCTCCCATCTAATCCCATACTCAGAGGTCAGCAACCCAAGTCAGAAAGCAAGGGTGGAAACAGAAAAACTGAGGTAGAGAAAAATGGCAGAGAACAGACAAAGATGTGGGGCAGGAGAGAGGGAGAGGGAGGCATCGGAGGAGGAATCGAGGAGGGAAGGAGGAGAGAGGGGGGAAGGGAGGGGAGGGGGAGAGGGAGAGATGGGGAAGAGAAAAGGAGAGGGAGAGAGCATGTACTGCCTCTTTCTAGCTGACTCTGGGCAAGAGACTGAGTCATTCACTCTTGACCTCAATAAGCCAGTGGAGACCCTAAAGGGACACTTCGACAATTAAATGAGATAATATATAAGCTAGACCCCTGCCACATTTTAGGCACAGCTTCTACCCTGACATTTGTCTCTCACACATGTGCAAGGAGGTTGCATATACACCTGTGTACCAGAGTCTACAGGATCATATTAATTGTCAAAGGGTGATAGCAAATCAGGTGTACAAGTAGCGTGTGTGTGTGTGTGTGTGTGTGTGTGTGTGTGTGTGTGTGTGTGTACACCCCATCTACACTGAACTATTAGCAAGCAATTTCAACTGGCTATAGCCTCCAGGAATCCAGTCTAGCACCTAACAAGTGTCCAAGTCCGGAATGGAATTGGGAGGTGCACAAATCCAAGCACATTTTACGGAGGAAGAAGCAAAAACCCTGGAAGAGATTCCGTGACTCTGCCCAGCAAGTCAGAAGCGGCAGCAGCATCACCCACTTCCTAGAGGCTAGGAGACCTGGGCTGGCTGTTCCAGGAGCAGCGTCAGGTGGACCCTCCTCAGCCCCTGCCTCTCCTCCTACTTACATCACTCTGCAGCGAGGTCGCATGTACTGAATGTGCAAGGCTGAGGTCATCTTCCAAGCTGCGGGAGCCAAGCATCTGGCCTTTCATTCTCTCAAATGCTTCTTTGTATTTGTACTAAAGGGAGAGAGAGCGGGGGGAGAGTAACGGCTCGGGGACAAGGGGCACAGAATGGAAGAGGTGGGTATTGGGCGAAAATGTTTTGTTCTTTTGACAGTGACTGGGTGAGTTAAAAGGGAGTGCACAGGAGTCGTCGAAAAGTCTATTCTTTCATATGCAAGACTCCCAATGACTAAAGGGCTCCAATTTGAAATGGCGGAAGCCTTAGCACTTGGGCAGCCCAGGCTGGGAGACTTTGTGGGCATCGTTAGTGGACTCCTCACAGGCTGGCTTGATGAAATCTTTTGGTGGAATGTACATTTCATCTGCCCGGGTTCTGTGTTGACAGTCCGGCATTTGACTTTGTGCCCCAGCCTAGGAAATTGTGTGTGTGTGTGTGTGTGTGTGTGTGTGTGTGTGTGTGTGTGTGTGTAAGATGCACTCTTTCTCACTGATCATTATCTGATTGCCCTAACACAGTCAGTTTGGACGGGAGAGGATATGAAATCCACAGGCAAAAGAAGGCAAGAGTTAGAGGCAAAAGAACTGAAACAGGTTTGGATTAAATGTTGCCACAGAACTGGACGCTCACGTCACTTATAACTTCACTGGACGCCTTTGCTGCCTGGAACGGAAGGGCATCCAACCTCAGCTTATACCCTCCATCTCGAAGCCGGCTCCAAGATTCCTTATAGCGAGTCTGGGAGGGAGAAAGGCACAGGTCTGGTAGGCTCTACATTCTGCCTCACCCCCCTGCCCCCCCCTGCAACCCGCCGCCAGGGGATCTGGTTCAGTAGACCTCCCTCTCCCACCTAGAGCTCCATCTGGGGTTAGAAATCACTGTGGCTTCGAATGGATTGCATCCTAGAGTGAGCTCCTGCCTTGACTTGTGAAGTCATAGAGGGGATGGGTTCAGAACAAGGCCTTAGACCCGACAGACGTAGCTAGAGCCTGCTGAGCGGTAAGCTCAGTAAGGAAGCATAAGGCATGAGGCTGCGCTGGTACAGCTCATTACACAAATAGAAGAGCCAAATGCCACTACCAAAGACCAGGAATGGCTGGAGAGGAGCTCGTAGAGAAACTACGGACGGAGGAGTTGAGGTTCCCCAAAGGCATCCTTGGCACGACCACCAGCCACCTCTAGCATTATTAGGATGTGTCTGTATTTCAGCTCCTCTGCACGGAGGTCTCGATACTGAAGGAGATACTTTTCCTGACTCATCCTCCCTAGCAAGCTTGCATGTTTGCGCAGGACACTAAATCATTTTCAGAGCCCAGTACAAACACAAGTGTGGATCCTCTTCTTCTTCCCAGCAATCATAAACCCCAATATCATGAAGCCCATGAAGGCACTCCATCCCCCCTCTACACCCCCTCCCCGGCTCCAGTCCCAGCATCCCAGCACAGTACCGGCACAGGGCACCACGATGCCCATGAAGATGCCCTGCCCTCTCCCCTCTAACCCAGCATCCCCTTCTGCAGTTTCACCTCGCTGATGTTCATGGCGTTCAGCTTGGCCAGCAGGACTTCGGGCAAGTCTGCAGTCTGAGTGTAATGATGCTTTATGCTCTCTCCTTGCTCCCTGTACAGTCTCTGTGGGTGCAGAGAGGTCCTCACGTTACACCCAGAGCCTTCCCTATGCAGCCAGCAGTCACGTTGTACTCCAAGAGCTGCTATGCCATCGTAGGGAGCTGATCAAGGCACCCTGCCTCCACCCAGATCTCTCACAGCTGGCACAATGAAATTCATGTCACTCTCTTGTCAGCTCTATATTCCAACTCAGAACATGACAGCTGGGAACCTTTCCCACCACCAAGGCTACATACACACTTAAGCTCTGCTGGGACAAGTGTCACCTGGAAAAAAAATGGCGTCTGGCCACCTTTGACTATTCACTTCAAGCTGTGCAATAAGGACTGGGGACCCAGAAGGCACACCGGCAATGGCATTCTGCAGGGGGTGTCACAAGCCCACCTATATCTTCCTTCCGTCTCCACCTTTAGGATTCCTGACCTAAGAAATATTCTCCTCCTCGAGAGTTCGGGTTTTCTTTACCCAGAACTCGCAGGGAGCTTCAGGCAGCTTACGAGTTTGCTTGGTGGCATAGAGAGTTGGCACAGCTACCTAACAAACTTTCAAAATTATGTTTCCATTCCGGTGCCTATCGGACATGTCCAGGGTTCTACATATCACAGCAGTGCCCCCTAGAGTTGGTTAGGATAAGGACACAGCAAGTATTTTTCCTCCTCAAGAATTTTTTTGTCCAACTCTGTTTCTCAGAATTCAATTTGATTCTGATGAACAGGTAAGCAAGAAATCGGTTCCAAAGTCCAAAAGTCTGGGAAGCATGCCATCTCACAGTCTGAAGAGTACCCAGGCCCTTTCGGGGTGCCTGTAGACAAAGATAAAACTGGAATTTCTTATAAAGCCATACAGAGAATTTTGAAAGCTGGATCCCAGGGGTTGTCAATATTTTTTCATGTGTCAGACGTCGAATATTTTAAGATATTTCAAAGCCAAGCATGCCTTACGCACAGATCTGTGGACTTTGCTCAGTAGTAGCAGCCCGTTAATTCCTGTGCTTAAGGTTTTTTTTTTTTTTATAAGACCTCAATGTTCTATTTAATCTCTAGTGAACTGAGCACGGGGTCAAATCTTGGTTTCCGGTAATATACAGAATACAGTAAGTGTCTTAAAAGTCAGGCTGATATCCGCAAATCAACCTCAAATCATTTTTGAAAGTGTGGAGGAAATGAGAACACAGTGTCAGTGTCTGCCCTCGGATCCCAAAGAGCTCCGAACCTCATTCCAATTAGCCAGAATCTTACTCCAAGTTCTAGCTCTGAAAACAACATCTTTGAACAAAAGGAGGAGGGGGAAAGGGGCCTGGCAGCCACAAATCTGCAAGCTATGCAGAGACAAGGAGGAAGGGCATCTAAGGCAGCAGTGGGATGCAGAGCCCCACTTGGCACACGAGTACAGGAACGCCCTGTTTGCATCCTAATGAGGAAGGAACCCCACTAAGGGTAGCGTCATGAAAGACAAGGGTCCCTTCATCCTCAGGACGACAGAAGGAGCAGACCCGAGATCCCCTCCACTTCAATCATACCGCTGAAAGAGAGCACAGTGTCGGAGTCATAATGTACATTATCACTTACATCCACTGCTTGGGTATAACTAATCCTGGCCTGGACCATCTCCGGAGTGTCTTTAATACTGGTAAACTTCAAAGCATCTGGATGCTGACGGTACTTCTTCTGTTGAGCAGGGAAAGATCAAAGCTGTGAATTTTGTGCCGCTCTTTTATGCCATTTGAAAGGGAAAAATCACAGGTTGCTTGAGATTAGAGTGAATTTGTGAACATAATTATTATTCGGCTTCCTCCATCTTTATTTCTTAGGTACCTTCAGGTTAATATTTGTTTCCATTTAAGAATAACCTTGTGTCAATTAACATTAAAGTATTGCTACCCGGTGCAAAGACAACATCTCAAAATTAGATTACACCAGTAAAATACTGTAGGGTATATACTTCCAAAGCTGTCCTTTCGAGAGGCTTCAAATGCTGTGTCTCGGGTGTTTACATCTTAGTTTGGCAAGAAAGTGCATTCCTGGCTATGTTTATCAATTGAAGCTTTCTGTTTTCCTTCCCCCAAAGGACCCAGCAGGCATTATCACAGCCAAAACCCTGCATTTAACACGCAGGGTCTATTCATTGTAGACTATGCTTTATTTAGGGCATGTGCTAATTCTCAAAGACATTACAATAAGGAAAAGGATCCCATTGCCATTGAAAGGATCACTCCTAACATTTGAAAGACACAGAATGTGTGCACTAAACAAAACAAAAAGCAACAGAAAATGTAAAGGCCGGCAAAAGTCTAGATGATTCCGTTTGAAGAACTCTGGATATCATGGTCAAGTTCATTCCATGTTTTATAAATCAAAGAGTCTGAAATATAATCTTAATGGTACAGTGAAGTTTATTTTCCCTGAAATCATATTATTTTCTAAACACCTGCTTGTTTGTCTGCTTGAGTCTTAGGTGCAATTAAACCCTGCCAGCCACCTGCGTTTTGCAAATGAAGCTTTACTATAACATAGCCACACTACTTCACTGACCTATTCTCCATAAACATTTTCAGTGAGATGGAGACTATGCAATTAGCAAAGCTAATAATATTTACTACCTGGTGCTAAGCAGACTAGTTGCAATGACTTCTATGTCACACCTCAGATGTATGTGTATCTGTTTCTGTGTTTATATGTGAGTGCCTGTATACATGAATTTGTGTATACATGGATGAACACATGTATACATGTGTATGCACATGTGAATTCAATTACACATGTGTGAATGAATGTATACATGTATGTGTGCATATGTGTGAATGCATGTGTACATGTATGTGGATGAATGTATACAAGTGTGAATGTATATATACATGTATATGTGCATATGTGTGAATGCATGTATTCATGCGTGCAAATGTATGCATATGTGTGTAAATGAATGTATATATGTATGTGTGCATATGTGTGAATGCATGTATACAAATGTACATGCATATGGAAATGCATGTATAAGTGTACATGAATGTGTTTGTGTATTTGCATAAATATGTGTGTCTACATTCAATTGTGGTTTTTTCCACAGTGTCTGGTATTCTCTCTGAAAGTTAATCAGCCCAATTTGAAAGGAACCTAGAAACATCAGATAGTTGGGGAGAAATTATTAAAATACATCTTGCCTAATATAAAGTTTGATAACTGGTCTGAAGCAAAGATGTTAAGAACATAAGCAAATGTCTCGAGAAAGTCTGCAAAATTCGGAAAGTATTATGACAATTGCACCACTATGGAACAAATGATTCCCCTGAAAGTCCTTGGTGCCAGACTTAGACACATAAAGAAACCATCTGGAAGTCTAAATTGAAAATGAGCAGGTAGGAATGAAGCCTCTCCTTTAGGAGAGGGCCCAATGCTAAAAGCTTGGGGTGATTAATCCTTGAATGTAATCTCTTGTTCCCATAGCTTTGTATGTTTACTCTGCTGAGAGGTACTTTCTCTAATTAAACAAAAAACCCACAGACCAACATTGACCCCACTGAGGTCTCAGGGTTCTCTGAGTCTTAATGGACAAATAAGGTCTCTGAAAATTGGGTCAGTGCATACAAGGCAAGTTTAGCAGTTTCCTCTAACATGTGAGGAGACTAGACTGCAGATCCTTGCAACACTGGGTGAGGGCATTACAAAACCAACATGGCTGTCATTTTACACTGACTATGCATTCAGTAAGAAACATGCTTTAAGTCAACATCTGAGGAGCCTCGCTGCCAAAACTAAAGTCTTCAAGGGCTATGCAAACTTAGGGCTCCTCCCTGTCCAGAAAGTTCCAGAAGACCGGCCTACTCTAAGGGCAATGGAAAGGCACTTGCCTTCTGGACACAGGCATGAAGGGGGTGAATTTGGGAGTTTGGTGCTTGAGCTTCAAACCACAGTTCTCAGAGGCGCTCTGTGCGGCTGCCATTCTGCCCTCTAGAGGGCATCTGCTGCCTGCCGACATCTGCA
>BTHU01000001.1:174864458-175024458 GCA_036184795.1 Tokudaia tokunoshimensis
GGTCTCTCTTGGCTTTGGCTGTCAGGAACGTCAAGGAGTCAAGTCTCAGCTCAAACCCTTTTGCCTTCTGCTTTTCCCAGCTGCTCTTGTACAGGGTCTGGGGAGATTTAGGGGAGCAGTGGTTATCCTTAAGTGAGAGGGTTCCTCTAGAACAAGTGGTTCTCAACCTTCGTAACGCTGCGACCCTTTAATACAGTTCCTCATGTTGTGGTGACCCCCCCATCATAAAATCATTTTCATTGCTACTTCATGACTGTAATTTTGCTACTGTTATAGATTGTAATATAAATATTTCATAAGCAGGACATCTAATATATGACCCCTGTGAGTCCCCCAAAGGGGTCTTGACCCACAGGTTGAGAACCACTGCTCTAGGCTCTGTGAAAATCTTTCTAAGGAGCAGCAGCAATGGCACCTTTCCCTAGCCTGAGAACCAGGCTCCTTCACCCTTCCTGAGGGCCTCCTGGCGCATCTGACTTCCATCACAAGAAGCAAGGATTGAACCTCACATCACTTTAAAAACATACCATAGGTACCTCAGAGATGCCTCACAAACATGACAGATTCTACAGCATTCTGTGGAGCAGCAAAAGACTCAGCTGCACGACTCAGCCACAGAGCTTGGCCACAGGGCTCAGCCACAGGGTTCAGACACAGGACTCAGCCACAGGGCTCAGCCACAGGGCTCAGACACAGGGCTCAGACACAGGGCTCAGCCACAGGGCTGGGCCACAGGGTTCAGCCACAGGGCTAGGCTACAGGGCTCAGACACAGGGCTCAGCCACAGGGCTCAGACACAGGGTTCAGACACAGGGCTCAGACACAGGGCTTGGCCACAGGGCTCAGACACAGGGTTCAGACACAGGGTTCAGACACAGGGCTCAGCCACAGGGCTTGGCCACAGGGCTCAGACACAGGGTTCAGACACAGGGCTCAGACACAGAGCTTGGCCACAGGGCTCAGACACAGGGTTCAGACACAGGGCTCAGCCACAGAGCTTGGCCACAGGGCTCAGACACAGGGTTCAGACACAGGGCTCAGACACAGGGCTCAGACACAGGGCTCAGCCACAGGGCTGGGCCACAGGGTTCAGACACAGGGCTCAGACACAGGGCTAGGCTACAGGTCTCAGACACAGGGTTCAGACACAGGGCTCAGACACAGAGCCCAGCCACAGGACTGGGCCACAGGGTTCAGACACAGGGCTAGGCCACAGAGCTTGGCCACAGGGCTCAGACACAGGGCTCAGCCACAGGACTGGGCCACAGGGTTCAGACACAGGGCTAGGTCACAGAACTTGGCCACAGGGCTCAGACACAGGGCTCAGCCACATGGCTCAGACTCAGGGCTCAACCACAGGGTTCAGACACAGGACTCAGACACAGGGCTGGGCCACAGGGTTCAGACACAGGGCTAGGCCACAGGGCTCAGCCTGACAGAGCTCAGAGGACTCTCTCCTGAACCACCCCTCCTCCAGCCTCCAGTCCTAGGACCATTCTTTGTCCCTTCCATCCCCAACCTCTGCCTCCAAGTTTTAAGGCCTTTCTTCTGGGAGGCCTCCCTTCCTTTCAGAGTGGAAATCAGTCCAGCCTCTGCTCTGTCTTGTTTCCCCTTCCAGCCTATTCCCAGGTCAGGATGACAGAGACTTGGGAAACTTGTGTATAGAGACTCAAGAGCAGGTGTACTGGGCCAGGATATCAGCCATGGACACTGCCACATCAGGGAGCTACCACAGTGCACACTCCTGAATGTGCATGTACGCTTGCCGAAGCTTCGTGGTAACTCAGAGAGGAAGAGCTGGTATTAGCTTCATTTCACTAACGGACATGCAAGAGTAAAGACCTGGTCTGTGGTTACACCCCTGGTAAGCGCACTAAGGACCAAGGTTTGGAGTCGACGACAACTGGGTTTCCCTCCTTCTACCACTCAGGTCTGACTCTTGGAATAAGCGCTCTTTTGTTTCCTAGATCTAGTCAGTAACTGAAGACCCTTCCGGCCATTGCTAGGACGTTTGTCTTCTTCTTCCCCAAAGCATTGGTCAGGAACCACACCACATACACTACAGTTGAACCAAACACTGCAGTGTAGCTGGTGGCTTTGGCAACCGCAGAGACACAAGGGAACCACGCCCTCAGCGCCCACCCCTTGTGTTACCTCGCTGAGGTGGGCAGCATTGGCCCGGGCTCGTAAGAAGAAAGGCTCATCTTTGCTGATGGTGTACTGATGGATGGAATGCTCGTTCCCTGCCTTGTAGGCCACCTGACAGAGAGAAAAGGGTTGGGGGTGAGGAGGGGACAGGCGGACCATCCATCACAACCGGGGATATGTCATAGATGGAGTCAGGCACATTGAAGTCAGTGCAATACGCCGGGCACAGACAAAGGCCACATGATGCTACTCATCTGTGGAAACTGAAAGAGCTGATCTCTTAGAAGTAACAAGCAAAGGTGAGAAAGTGGGAGGAGTCAGGGGGACCAGAGAGGGGGTGCATGACAGGTACAAAATTACAGCTGTTGTACATCCTTGAGAGAAATGCCAGGAACATGAAGGTTCCCAACACATAGAAATCACACTGAAAATTGGAAATGCTAATTACCCTGGCTTGATCATTGCGCACTGTAGTCATGTATCAGATTGCAATACTGTACCTCATGAGTGTAAATATTATAAATCAGTTAAAGCAAATAACAGGCTCATGCCTATAATCCCAGAAATAGGAAGGCTGAAGGAGGAGGATTGCTGAGGGTTCAAGGCTAGCCTAGGCTATGGAGTAAGATCCCCATCTCAAAAAAAAAAATAAATAAAAAATAAAAAAAAATATATATATAATGTATATTTGTACATATGTGTCTGTGTGAGTGTGTGTGTGTGTAACACCAGGCCAGATATTAAGTGACAACACAGGAAAAAAACATGTTTAGTGACAGAGAACAACACAACTATCCTCCTGGTTTTCTTTCCTTAGACTTGCCATCTGCCTTCCAAATCTATTGTCATCTACATTCCTGTGAACACCAAAAATCTCCCAACCCCCAGAGGGCACCAAAGTAGGCTGGGCAGGAAGCACACTCCCTCCTGCATCCGAGATCAGTTCATACACTGGGAAGGGCTGAGACCAGGAAGTGGGCAGTGACCCGACCCGGAAATAGATCTCTGCTTTCACTCTTCCTTTCTCCCCTCCCTCAAATCATGTTTGCAAGCAGTAGCTTTCTACTGCCTCCGACAGCTTTCTGGTGGGGCTCATGGGGTGCAGCATCTGCTGGACCTATGGGAAGAAAAGCTAGGAAGGACAGGCTCGGGCAATTAGTGGGGGGCTCTGTACATCATACAAGCTCACCACCACACCAGCTCAACTGTACATCATACAAGTGGCACCTTGTTGTTCTGACTCCCTTATTAGAACTCAACTGGCACCCGGCCAGAAGCAAATCCTCCTCCAACGTAATTCTCTGTTAATCCAGAATTATAGTCTTGGATAAGGAGAAAGACAAAAGGGTAATTAAGAAAGAGCAAAGGTGGAATCAAATTAGTTGGTCTGTCTCCACGAGTGGGGGAGAAGCAGGGCGTGTCTCATCTGCAGACTTCCTGGACGCCTGGGTCATGCCAGGTCCATTCTCCTTAAGGACGCCTGAGCTGTTCCTGTTGGCAGCACCTGCTGCTGCCTCCAGAGGACCCTGGGCCCATGACCCAGCAGCCAGCTGTCTAGAGGGCAGCCCAGGACTCACCGCATTCTGCAGCTCCTGGCTCTTCTTGGCGTGCTCCATCTGGGAGCTGTCAGTCACACTGGTGAACTTCAACTCATCCACCCTCTGCCGGTACTTTTTCTATTTCCAAAGAAAAAGGACACCACAGTGTTAGGATGGAGTTGTCCCCTTCCGCCATGTGCTTGTGCACATACACTTTTGTGCTTTATACATCTCAAGGATTTCCTTGTGGGAGGGGTGTTCTTGCAGGTCCTAAAACAGAACCTCACACCCTGGTCTAGTGAGATCGTCTTCTCTCTGTCTCTCTGTCTCTCTCTGTCTCTGTCTCTCTCTCTGTCTCTCTCTGTCTCTGTCTCTCTCTCTCTCTCTCTTCCTCTGTGTGTGTGTGTGTGTGTGTGTGTGTGCGTGTGTGTGTGTGCACATGTGTACATATGAATGAGTACATGTTCAGGAAGAGACCAGAGGTCAGTCTTGGATATCATCCCTGGTCACTCTCCACCTGGTTTTGTGAGACAGAGTCTCTCACTGAACCTGGAGTTTGTCCCTGTTACACTCCTGTAAGCCTCCTCCTGCCTCTGCTTTCCCATAGGCCTGTTTCGATGGCTACATGGGAACTTCAGTGCTTCTCAGCAAACTCTGCGTTACACTGAGCACACTGGGGTGTTTCCACCCTACGGACCCGAGGTCTGATGTTAGAGGTGAAGTGGAAGGAACTTGGACTCAAGACTGTTTCAAATATCACCTCCACCTTTGTCCAGTTCCCTGACTGGACATGTCACTAAACAGACCCAAGACCCTCTTCCTTCAGTTGCACAAGGCTAACAGCGATGAAGAAAGCTTTGTCACCCTGAGGTGCAGCGGATACTTTAGCATCATTCTTTCCATGTGACTCAAGGTTACGGCACATGTGGCACGTGGGCTATCACCGCTGCCCATGGGGTCCCCACGACTATCCAAGGAGCTAATGAGAAGAACACTAAAGCCACAGATGGAAGGTCAGAGGTGGTAGGTCACTCTGTTTCTCTGAGGTCTGTTTATATTGTATCCTTACCCCACAGCCGCTAACTAATTGGAAAAATTTCAAGTGTGCTAATTCTGTCTCCCCTTGGGGCATCTCATCTTTCTTGAAGATTACTTCCTCTGGTGTTTCCATTGGAGTTGCCAAGGTGGATGGGAAAGTCGCCTCTGTGGATGGCTTGTTGAAGCAATCGCGTAGGGAACTCACAAGCTGGTACCACCGAGCTTCTATTCCTTCTGCAGGAGCAGTAACTTACCCTCTGAGGGCCAAGCAGTGACAAGAAGATTGGATACCTCAAGTTTCCTTCTTTCAAATGGAAAACACACACAAAAGAGAAAGCTCACTACACGCATCAGACTCCAATTCAGAAGGAATCACACACTTCCCCAGCACAGGCAGGATGCTTAATCTTGATTTTTTTTTCAACCTGTTAGGATATAGCCTCAACCTAGGAGGCATAGCCTCTGGCTATGACAGTGAGCATGTTTCCAGATGGGTTCAACGGGAGTGGGAAGACGTTCCCTGAATGTGGAGGCGCCATCCCATGGACGAAGGATACAGACAGAATAGAAACCGAGTATGAGCACCTGTCTCTTGTTGCCATGGGAACAGCTGCCTCCCGCTCTGCCGCCGTGCCTTCCCCATCATGATGGACTGGACCCTCAAACATAAGCTAAAATAAACGCTTCTTCCCTTAAAAAAAAAAAGTCTAGAGACAATATCCCTAAGAAACTGCTGACTTTCCTCCCTGGTCCCTTTATTGGATGGAAAATTTCTTTTACTATATAACTGAGGGGAGTCACATAATCCTTCTGTGGCTGGAAATTCCCAGTCGCCATAGCACAGGTCCTGGTCAAATCCTGAATCCTTACTTTGGAGCTAAGAGTTCATTCTACTATATTCTAGCACACTGAAATTCACTAGGAGAGAAACCCCTCAAAGAGCTTAAAAAGCTGTAGTCAACACAGGAAGCGAGGTAAACACCCACATCTCTGACGCTGTAAGGACAACTTCCTGGACCCTTCCCACAATGCACTCTGATCCAAGATCTACCTGGATCTCAGTAGATCTCACAGAAGGCAGTGAGGAGAGCCTCGGGGTGATAATCTGTCTCTATTGCTCCCATTACTGACACAGTTTAGAAACAATGAATTTTTTCTGAGGATCTCTGAGTTTGAGGCCAGTCTGGCTAAAGAGGGAGTCTCAGAACAGCCAAGGCTACACGAAGAAACCTGTCTCTAAAAAACATTCTTTAAAAAAAGACTACTTCTAGGGCTGGAGAGACGGCTCAGTGGCTAAGAGCACTTACTGCTCGTCCAGAGGTCCTGAGTTCAATTCCCAGAAACCACTCGGTGGCTCACGACCATCTGTAATAACCTCAGGATCTGTGCATAGGACGGCAGTGACCAATACACTGCACCATGAATCGATACACTCAGAGGGATCCGTCAACTACACCAGTGATAAACAGTGGCTCTTTTATATCTTTGCAATGCACAGACTCAGCCTCCCTGGCCCAGAAGCAAGACTCTCCTTGAAGATCCCAAAGTTCCTGACAGTCCCTCTTCCACATGAGACATCCTTCCAGAGTCCCTCTCTGCTCAATGCCAAAGCAGTTCCCCAAGACGTAAACAGATGCACAGGTTTAGACCATGGGGACTGGAAGTGTCTCTGCTCACTCTGCCCTCTCATTCTTCCATGAGAAAAGGATGCACAATATTAAATGACCCTGCCCAAGACTCTAGAGTGTGGCAACACTTACTCCAAGAACCAGACTGTGACTCAAATGTTCTTTGCGTAAGAAAAACATCACAGGTTGATTTCTTAGGATGAAAGGTTTTTCAGATTTCAGAGGGTCTTTCTCCCTTTGATTGGGAGAATAATGACATATTTTGGGGATGAGACCCCAATTTAAATTCATTTATGTTTCATCTACACCTATGGTAGCTATAACCTTAAGGTCATTTTATGTGATATTTTCAATAAGTTAGTGTCTAATGTAAAATGTCATGATGTGAATTGTGATATCCTGTTCAAAAATGTCGGAAATTTTGAAGCATCTTGAGTTTTTTTTTTTTCAGTTTTCAATTGCTCTATTTATACAATCTTTCCACATTAAATGATTCTCTGGATAAGACTACTTCTTTCCAGGCAGTGATGGTGCACGCCTTTAATACCAGCACTGGGAAGGCAGAGGCAGGTGGATCTCTGAGTTTGAGGCCAGTCTGGCCAAAGAGGGAGTCTCAGGACAGCCAAGGCTACACGAAGAAACCTATCTCTAAAAAACATTCTTTAAAAAAAGACTACTTCTAGGGCTGGAGAGATGGCTCAGTGGCTAAGAGCACTTACTGCTCGTCCAGAGGTCCTGAGTTCAATTCCCAGAAACCATTTGGTGGCTCACGACCATCTGTAATGGGATCTGACGCCCTCTTCTGGTGTGTGGATGTATATGCAGCAGAGCACTCATTCATTAAGTAAATTTAAAAAAAAAAAAGACTACTTCTTAAAATAAATCGATAATCTTCTTTAAAAAATACCTTCCTGGAGCTGGGCACGGTGGCGTAATCCTGTAATCCTAGCACTCAGGAAGCATAACAGGAGGATGTGGAGTTCAGGGCCTGCTTGGGCTACATGGGCAGATCTTGTGTCAAGAAAACAACGAAACAAAACAAAACCTACAGGAAGTTTAAGGGGGCGGTGAGTTGGTTCTGGAGACTCTATAGTTACAGACATGAAGATGTCTCGCCCTTTGACTTGAATTCAGAGTAAAGCCCTGGAGGTGGGGGAGGGCACCGGAGGGAACCAGAGTTCAGTGACTCAGAGGTTGAGACTCCCTGGAGTCCAGGCGCAGACACTCAAGTTACCTACCTCGCTGACGAGCTGTCCAGCCTTCTTCGCCTGTTCCAGGTTGAGACTCCCCTCCGTCAGCCACCCGACTCCCCTCATCCATGCTAGGTCAGCTTTGTACTTCAGCTGCAGGAGAAATGTCACCAAATTCTAACCCGACACACACAGGCTGGAGAAATGTCACCAAATCCTAATCCGACACACACAGACAGACACAACCAAGTTCATGGGGGAAATCCAAAATGGTCTCCTAGAAAGCCACTCCCCTTCTATCCTCAGTGGCTCTTCCTTAGGGAGGGGAAGCCACTGGGTGCTCCCTGCGATGGAGATGAACACATTCCACCTTCCTGTTGGCACTTAGGTGTTGCCAAAAGTAGTGTCTCATACCATTGACCGATATTGTAAAGATATTTGTCCTTGCCTCTTGTTTACAGCACACCCTGACTTCCACACTGGCTCCAAGCCCCTTCCCATGCTGAGTCTCCACTGTCTTGGCTCTTTGATTCTCTATACCTGTCTTTCCTGGACCTGGGAAAGCTCTAGCTCCTCTCTGAGTTACACAATGGACTCTCACACAGGTTCGAAACACTCTAAGAGCACATCTAACGGCACGGGGCTGGGCCGAGCTGGCAACCGGTGACCACTTACCTCACTCTGGAGCCCGTAGGCTTTCTTGGCCCACTGAGTTTTCATATCTTCAGGCAGTATGGTATAGTCATGCAGTTTCTTTCTATAGTCAAGGTCACTGGCAAGAGCTTGGGCCTTCTTAGCGTGCCTGAGGTTCACCATGTCCATGGGCAAGTGAAAGTGGGTTTTACTCTCCTCAAACCCTTTCTTATATTCAACCTTGAATGCAACGAAACAGGGATCACTGGTTAAAGGTTATTCTTGCAGGAGTTAAGAGAGAGTGGGGAGAGAGACTCTTGGGCTTCTAGAAGATTTAAGCACTCTGGGTGAGGCCACCTATCTGCTGAAAAGGTGACCCAAGTCAGTGTTACCAAAGCCATAACAGCCCTGTTCCCTACCCCCTTGTCTTCTAGGGCCATCTCTTACCAAACTTCACCCTGTGCATGGCTGCTGCAGGAGAGGCTGCCACCTGCGCTTTCTGCAGAGGCTTTCCGAAACAACAACAGAGTACGGGCTATGGAGTCAAAGAAGCCTAACTTCAAAACAGCTGATTCCTACTGTCCCTTAAACACAACTCACATTGCTGGCCAGACAGCCTCTGGAAAGTTACATCACCTCCCTTAGGGCTCGTTTTCCTTAAGGAAAAGGTTGTGGTGATCTTACTATAGTAGCAGAAATATGCTTAGAATAGGGAGCGTCACGTGCAAACAGCATATACACATGATGAGAATACAAGGATGACGGCGATGGTGGTGAGGAGAATGGATGTCAATGGTGGTTTCCATGGAAATGGTGTTAATGACTGATGGTGTGAAGGTGGCGGTCATATTAGTTACAGTCGTGGCGATGGTGGTGACACTGGTTATAATGGCATATGGTGAGGAAAGACAGTGCCCAGCAGTATGAGATGGTGTGGTGTCATCTCGGCTCTAACTCTACTCTCTTACCGCTATGGTTGACTACCAAATGGCTTTGGATCACAGATACTCAATATGACAATTTGCTGTCCATTTAAACCAAAGCTCAACCTCAATTCTTACCACGCCTTTGTGCTTCATGACCATGAACGTCCCAAGACATGTTCTATGGTGTGTCTAAATGCATGACTTCAGTGCCAACCCCCTTACACCACTCAAGCCATGGTCTCATAAATGCCTGCCAGGTAAATCTGCTCATCTGCTCAGCAGAGCTGCATGACTTCATTGCTTGGCTCAGGAAGGCTAGAGTAAGAACTCAACGCTCATGTGTCCATCCTGAATGCTTTGCATTGGGTGAAAGACTTGACTGGAAACCGTGGGTGTCTCTGCTCTCCCAGTGGCTCTAAGACCTACCTACCATGGTCTTTCCTAGGTGACAAGTGTCAATCTCCAGACACTCCAGTTATTTACAGCCGATGACATTCAAGTTGCCTGGAGCCTGGGATGCCTCATCAACCTGGCAAATGTGGTGGTGGTGGTGGTGGTGGTGGTGATGACGATAACAAGTAAAACTGTTTTGGGGGGTAGAGCCCTCACGAGCACACCATTGCTTGTCTCTCCTGGGGCTGGATTCATCATCAGGAGAACACGTTGTTATTAATATAAACCAAAGGCATCCTGCATTCTCTCGTTTTCATACATTCTCTCCCCTTTACACCTTTTTTCATCACGTGCAACACAGGGCCTTACTACAGGCAGCTGCACATCCTCGGACCCTGGAGCCTCCAGAATTATATGACAAAAAGGATATGCTCTTCCTTCCTCAAGTGCCATCTCTACGATTCTGGTTTAGCAGCAGAAAGATGGACAAAGACACTCTGACATTTGAGCTAAGCTCTGCGAAGGGGTAACCTATGAACTGCTCATTCTCAGAGCTCCAGAGTCTCTGGCAATATTTTACCCAAAGCAACTGCATGGAAAATATCTGCGGCATAAATGTACTCAAGCGCCTGAGCACCTTGATCAGTAGACACTGTCATCCTCGGGGCCATACACCTCACACACTTTTAAAGAACACTGTGCTTTGGCAAAATAAAGAAAGGGAACAAGTTCCTCATACACAAGCCAAGAGAGAAGAGCCGTGCAGGTGAAGTCAGCAGAAAGGCAAGCTTGCCCAGGAGGAACTTTTAAGCACAACTGTCATTTAGGAGCTGGGGGCCGGAGGAAGTTTACCTCACTGCTCATCCTGGCCACCTGCAGAGAGTGCAGAAGCTTAGAGTCCGTGGTTCCCAGGGCTCGGCCCTTTGTTTTTTCATATTCTTCTTTGTATTTAATCTTGAGAGGAAGAAGAAAGTCTAGTGTGAGCAAGAGAGACACTGCCATAGAAGGGACTCTGACTGTAACAAACACAGAGAGAACAATTCTTGTGATGGGGCGGGGGCGGGGGGTGGGGATAGTGCGCCCTCCATCTTTCTCAAACCCAGAAGAAGATTAAAGTGTGGCGATGTTTACAAAGTTAGCAGTCATTATTTCTCCAGCAGGTGGCTGGCATCACTTTGGAGCCGTTCCTTATACCTTACACAATTCCGAGTTAACGAGAAGAACCTACGCTGCTAGCAAGCTCCCCCGAGGCTTTGGCGGCCAACAGAGGCATGGAGTCCAGTTTCATCTCAAATCCTTTCCCCTTTGTCTTCTGCCAGCCTTCTTTGTACTTCACCTGACAAACAAACACAAACACAGGTGAGTGGGCCCTGCTACCCACCGGAGTTGAGAGGATTTTTCTTTAAAGCCAACTTGTTTTCTTCTATTGTTGGCAGGCGGGAGAGTCTCGGCTATTATTCTCAAAACTGTACCAGTAATCGTTAACACTGGTCCTGAAGGCTACTCACGGGACAGGACAAAGAACCCTCATCGCCTGGTCATGTGACTTTGGGCGATTGCCTCTCTGAACTGTGGTTGACCATTTGCAAAGCGCATATATTATCAATCTCCAGGATGCTGGAAGTGTAAGTTGGGTGTGGAGTTTGAAGACAAATCCTAAGCCCACCGGTGTGGTGCTGCCAAGATGCAAGAGGTTGATGCTGCCTGTAACAGCCACTGTGTGTGGTCCCTTCCTAAGTGCTTTATAGACACTAACTTCAAATCTTCTTGAACACAAGTCAAGGCTCAGCAAGGTGTTTACTAGGGTCATTCAGATCAGAGGAGTGCAGCATGACTTCTGAATCCGGGTTTGTCTCATATCAAAACCCATGGCAACAAATGCTGGGAGGTACGTTAACACCACGCTGTGCCCCCGTCATATCTATGTCACCTTCCCATCCGCCTCAACACAGAGCAGTCTTGTACAAAACAATTTGTCCCTGTTTTTCATTTTCCTGCCCCATAACTCCCATCTAAGCTAGTGGCCTAGTCACAGTCTACCCTGTGACTCCTTGTATCTTTGTTGACTGGATCAAGATTATTCTTGACGCTGAAGAATCTCTTCACACACAAGTCATCAGTCAGTCACCGGGATGTTGATGGTGGTGGTGACAAGTCTGGGGATTCACATACTACGTGTGTGTCCATACAGGAATTGCATTGCTATGAACAATTCACACCCAGGGACTGTGTGTCAAAATTCTAACTCTCACTGTGGCGAATGCCCTAGAAGACTTCCTTGGGAGGCAAGTAGTCCCTGCTTGTTTGACCGTTTCTTTCCACATCCGCAGCAAGCTCTCCCTGGCTTGCTCTTACCTCGCTGAACAATTCTGCATTGGTCTTGGCCTTCAGCAGCTGAGGAGCGTCTTGGGGAAACGTGTAGTTCAGCTTGTTTCTCTCGTAGTCAGCTCGGTAATTCACCTGTTGGATTTAAAATAGGTCTGCAAGGTTTGTGTGTGACAGGAGGAGAACCTTGGGGAGGCTGTCCTGTTTCCCACATCTCTCTGATTCCCGTTGCAGAGAGGGAGTCCCTGGGAAAGGCCTTTTACAAGAAAGCCTGTAACTTGGGGGAAAGTTTTAGGTTAATAGATCAAAGCTGTCAAATGATAAATGAAACAGCTCACTGGCACACTCAAGTTTGTGAGATTGCAAGGTACCTTTAAGCTGCTGTGGTGCTCAATGCTTGGCTAGACCTCACTAGGTATCAAAAAATCAGTGTTATCAGAAGTAATACTGATTATGTGCAGTTATAAAATGCACATCTTTAATCACATGTGCACAAAAGAGACAAATGCATGGGTAAGATGATGATGTCGTCTGTGCAGACTGTCGCTCAAAATTTTACCCTGGGCCGTGAACATTGCAGAGAGTTGGAATTATTGTTAGGGTTTTTTGTTTTGTTTTGTTTTGTTTTTTGGTGTGCCTCATCAAAATTGTAAAAACGTGTTTCATTCTTTTTACTTTTTAGAGATTTATACTAAAATATTTACAGATGAAGCTAGGTAGTATCTTGGATTTTCTTCAAAATAAGAGAGAAGGGGGTGGGTGGGAGGGCATACGCAGGTGTCAGGGTGTGCTGTGAGTGATGGCTATCAGAGCTGGTAATCAGGGTTTCCAGATGCTCTACTTTTGCATATGCTGACATCCTCCATAACAAAATGTTTGAAAGGAAGGGCATCATTTCTGGGTGGTAACCACACATTCCAGCATTAGTAAAAGTAAGATCCTTGGGGGTTGGCTGTCCAGAGGCCTCGCAGCAACTGCAAAATTCCCAGCTGGGCCGGGGCGTGCTACATACGTGACTCAGCTGCTGGGCATTGATTTTAGCTTGAACAATCTGTGGCGTGTTTGTCACCGCGCTGAACTTCAGTCTGTCGATGTTCTGCCTGTAGTTGACCTGGGTGGAAAAACAGGCACAGGGAATGTCATTCACCGTCATCTCTGGGATGTGCGTGGCTCCCTTACTCGGCTGTAGTGATTCTCGGAGAATTAGAAAAAGAAGTGAAACTCCTAACTGGATACCAAGGGACACGCCAAGCCCACAGATCGAAATGCAGTCTGTCTGTGGAAGGCTGAATGACACGGACAAGCAGCACATAGCAGAGACCAGCTCACTCTGCAGTGGACACAGGAAACACACTGTCTTCATATTGCCACCACAGCAGTGCCCTCGCTCCCCCCCCCCCCCCGAGAGAAGGAAAGTCACTGTGCGCGTTGGCAAGGACAAGGTGGCTATGGGAACTGCAGAGACTTTGCTGACAGTGCTGGAATCCAGAGCAGCATTTGAGAACACACACAAAACCCCTGTCCATAGTAATTTTATCGCCAGGCTCACTTTCAGTGAAAACGAACACAGGGTCATTTTATAAAACCATCAAGAGGCTGGAGAGATGGTTCAGTAGTAAAAGCATGCCCAGGCCTTGCAGAGGACCAGAGTTTAGTCTCCGACACCCTTGTCAAGTGTTTTACAAACAGCAAGAACTCCGACTCTGGAGTATCCAATGTCATGAGCATCCGATGCCTCTGGCCTCCCTAGATCCTGGCACTCAGGAGCACCTGTCCACATTCAGGCATGTACACATAGTTAAAAATGAGATGCATCTTGACAAAATTCAAGATGTATGTATATACATATATTATGTAATTTGTCTGTATGTCTAACACTTCCTAAAAGTGATGTACTCTGAAAAGAGAACATGGAGAATAAAGGAGGGACAAAAGTCCAACCAGTGTCACACTCGTGCCATCTGTTATTCCCTTGCTGTGCCGGGGATAAACCAGGGTCTTGTGCCCATGGCGTGAGCTCTCTCCCAGAGCAATGCCCTGGCCCTTGTGTGTGTGAGAGATACAAAGGAGCACCAGTGACCCTTGAAGCGCTGCCCTAAGTGCTCACGCTTACACATTTGTGCACCAACTGCTGCTCGGCTCGCTCTCCCACCTTTCCAAGACCCCAAAGAGACTGCCATATTTTAACATCTTCCTGGAAGAGGAGGAGCCAGGGTCACCAACCTACCAACTTTCCTACCTCTAGATATTTGGGGCCTCTAGATTTCACTTTTGAAACTGCGGATTGTTTTTGAAGGTATAAAGTGTCATCAGCCATTTGTACACACACACACACACACACACACACACACACACACACACACGAAAAAATACTTGCATCCAGCCCGCATGTTTCTCCTACATGCACCTGACTGTGGTTCAGAGTGGAAGGAAGGGAACCTGATAAAAAGAAGTCAAGGCCTAGGTTTGTGGCCTGAGGGTAGGCAACATGGGAGGCAATGAGATGAGATGAGCGAGAAGAAGTCCTTCATCCTACTCAGGACGGCAAGAGGAACAGCTGAAAGAGAAGCGATGATGCCCTGCCTGGCCAACATGCCATGGCCAGCCAATAGCCCCTTCACAACTTCAATTTCCTACAACGCAAGGAAAAGAGTAGGAAGTAAACACATCCCTATTCTTTCTTTCAACCGATCTGGCCTCGACCTCTAGTCCATCCATTCGCTACTTCAACAGACATGGAGTCTGTGCAGAACAAGCCAAGTTAGACACAGCCCTGCCCATTCACATTCTAGATGAGTCTCTACTGCCTATGTACCCCACGCCGATAGTGGTAGCTCCCTAGTAAGTGCCTCCCCATCTCCTGGACTCCCTAAATCCAGCAAACCCACCCACGATGCCAGAGTGTGTCACTGCAGTCTTACTGCCCTCTCTCTGCTGGGGCCGCTCACACAGCCTAGTGAGTCAGCACACAGTGACTCTGTTTTCCGGTTATTACCAATAAGCTATAAGTCTCCATTCTTGTATAAACCACTGCCATTTTCTGAGCCAATGCATACATTCATTCGCTCAGTTTAGTTGCCCATGGCGGATACATGTTTTAAAGCATCTTTGAGGAACGTACACACATGTCGTTGACACGTTTTTAAAAACAGACCTATAATAAAATCCTGGTTTAAGCAAGCTTTCACCGTTTCTTGAAGGATTTTTTCAGTCTTTAAAATTTTCCACAGCATTTTGCCACTTCTAAAGACACAACTTCAAGACAGAGGACTTTCTAAATTTGGTTTTAGACATTTCCTTTTACAGGGTGTTTAACTGATCATTTTTGTTACCTGACCATTTTGTGCTTGTGTATAATGTGTTCTGATCTCCGTCTTCCCCACACCCTCCCAGATCTCCCTCCCACACCCACCAATCCCTCTATCCTCATCCTCAGCAGACCCTTTCCCAAATACATGATCTTTGCTTTTATTTTATGACCCATTTAGTTTAACCTGGGTCACCTGGAAGCACCAGTTGGCCCCATCAATTGGTCCCTGTGTGGTCTCCAATGGATACGTGATTGAAGATAACGATCTTTGTCTTCTCCCTAAATCTATCAGTAGCAAGTAGTTCAACAGAGAGAGATAGACCTAACCCTAACCCTAACCCCAACCCTAACCCCAACCCCAACTCCAACCCCATCCCCAACCCCAACCCCAACCCTAACCCCAACCCCAATCCCAACCCCCAACTCTAACCCTAATCCTAACCCTAACCACTGACATTTTAAGAGCTGGCAAGTAAGCCCATATTTTAAAAAGCCACTGACATGTATGGGATGCCAAAGCGTTCATGGGCTCACTCCTGAAATAAACTTAAGGGCCACCTTGGCCGTGCTGGCTTCCAGTTTATCCATTCCAAGTCTTCCCTCCACTCAATATCCAGTAGTAGCAATTCTGACCAACACAGGGCACTGGCTGTTCACACGTCTCATGGCTCCAAGTGCTCCATACATCCTAACTCATTTACCACCACCACCACCACCCCAACGGTCCTGCAGTAACCCCTACCTTGAAATGCGGTAAGGGAAATGCGGAGAACTAACTAAACTGCTCAGCTAGTGAGGGGTGAGAGCTGCGATCAGCATCACAGACTGACTGGAGAGTGGTCCCCAGGCTGTGCCCTGAGTCTGTGCTCTGTAAGCCCAGTTTGCCTGAAGTGTTTGGGACAACTACCTACAGACAGACAGAATTCACCACAGAGAACCCTCTGACTTCTATATTGAGATTAGGAAAATCTATCCCACGAGCAAACAAATGACAGATAAATTTGTCTTTAAAACAGCACATATGGACACTCCAAACCTTCAGGCACAGAGCTGACGGCTCTGTTGGGTTTGGAGACCGTCACTTTGCTGATTTTTCATTAATAATTCAAGGAGGGAAAGAAAAACTTTGTACATCCGGAGTATATAGGGAAAACTGGAGGTATAAAGTCATTTCAATGTCAACTGCTAATTAGATTAGAGCGCTGTGACTGTCTAATGCATTAACTCAGAGGGAAAAATTATCAACTCATAATAGAGTCTTATTAGGATTCAGAACTAGGCATGATAAAATGTCACAAAAACTGTATTTTTAAAATAGCACGTTCCTTCCTGATAGTTCTGCACTAAATATGTCACACTGAGCACAATTACTTTTCTCTGCAGGACATAATTAACAGCCTCCATGATTAATTTCACATACATTTGGCCACCACTTCAATCTACATTCTGAAAGCTTCTATGCTAAAGATAGAGTCCCATTTTAGTTCTAGTAGTGTTTATAAAAAGCCATCCTCAGGAATGCCCTCTAATTAAGGACCCAAGCTATATTTAATTTTCATGGCTATTTTTACCACCTTTAAGGCTACCAGATGGCAAGACCACAAACTCTCTTGAAAAAGGAATGGGTCTCCCACTTCTTGAGTGCTAATAATCTATATTAGAACTAATTTGCTCAAGCACGAACCAGAGTCAAGACAGTAAGAGGAAGGAAGGAAAGAGGCACTTATAGATCAGCCCTGACTCAGTCCCAGCCAATTTCTGCTACACAAGACATAGCAGCCCTTTTGATTTTGATTTTCCTTCTGCACAGGCACAGGCAAACAAGTAACGAGCCCAGGAATGGCTCACGTGCTGCCCGCTTAGACTCTATCCGCTTAGATGCTATCTCTAAACCCCATGTCTATTGTAGTCCAGTTTAATCCTGAGCTAGCTACAATGTTTCAGGCGTAGACTTTGATGGAGAGTCCTACAGACACAGCTGTAGTAGAAGATTATGTTACAATGGAAATACAAAGCTATAGCAATCTATCTCATTTTACTCTTGCTATTACTAGGCTTGGTCTGTAGAACTTCATTGTAATCACACAACTCTCCATTTTACTTTTAATTGCTAAGTAGCCTATGAAGTATTTGGGACCAAAAATAAAGGTGGTTTGGTTTTATTAGAATACAAGAGAATTAACCTAACAAAACTCCTTGAGAAAAAGAAGCACAAAGCTTGGTGCCTTCTGTCCTGTGGGGTCTCAGTGCCTGCTTCAATCACCTTTGTAAAGCCCTGTTCACACAATAAGCTGTCATTAACAGCTCCTACTCCTTGGTGGTCTAGACATTGTTTCAAATCCAGCACAACCAATCTCATCACATCTACTCTCCGCAAAAAAGGAGTGAGAGCCGTGAAGTCCTATCTAGCAGCAGGAAAACCCAGCTGGTCACTGGTGGTGTGCTGAGCCCATGGGAACTGGAGGAAAACATCTTGGGCAGTCAGTGAGCACACACAGGATTACCTAATCTATTAAGTAATCAGTAGACTAAAGAGTGCCTTCTCTGACTAACTATGAGGTCAGATGATTTTGAAGCAAGTGAATCACTTTATCTTTTTCTTCATGCTTTTTTTCTGTATTTTCTAAAGTACTGAACACATAATAAAATTATTGCAGTACCAAAATAATAATTTTAATTAATTGTATTATTTTGTTTGGGATGCCATACCATGCATAGGCTCACTCCTGTAATAAGTAAGGAATCTGTCTGTCTGCCTGCCTGTCTATCTATCTATGTTTGCCAGCATGCCCTGTGAGAAAAAAGTATAGTTAACATTACCATTCACTCTTAATTTATACCTACTTTGTCTGTAACATAGTAAGTTCTAATTCTTTAAAGTTCATCATTGCTATGGAAAAATTATTGTAAATGTGTCCAGCAGATGCAGATTTCCAAACTCTGAGAGGAGAATCTGAACTTTAGGATATTTTCAAGACAAGAGCAGAATCATCCAAATTTTACATAGAAAGTGGGTTTTTAGTCATGCATGAATGGACTTCCCAGAGGAGGGACAGGCTCTATTCCTAGCCCCTTTGATTTCCTATATATTGATGAGAATTTTTTCCTTCCCATCTTTCTGCCTAAGCCTTGCTCCACAGCAAGTCACAGAATGAAGGGTAGTGAGGACTCACATCCTTCAGGGGGACCAGTTTCATCGTTGTTTGGTAGAATGGAGTAGCAGTGGCCGGGTAGTTGTAATCCACAATGTCATGTTTATAATCAGCCTTGTAGGCAACCTGAAACCCAAAGAGGAGAGGAATCAGTTCCCACTTCCCCCTAACCCCTTTTTGAATGTCATAAATGTTTCTAAATAATTAGAAACAAAATTAATTCGCCCTCATCCCCTCAAAAGAAAATTACATTGCGTTCACACTTTTGCCTTTAATGAATCCAAATTACTCTTAATTAGTTCAAATTTAGTCAACTTCCATCTGTAGTATATTTATTTAATCTTTCTTTTTTATTATAAGGCTCTCATTTTTGTTTTAAACGCGCAGTTACACACAGGTATGCAATGGAAGTGCTTCTGGGCAAACGTAAAGACAATGAAAACTTAAAAAGTTCAGAGTAGTTTAGTTACTTTTATAGCAGTCAACATCAGTATCCTTGGGCAGAGGAAATCCAACATTTGGATGTTTTGAATGTAAAATAGGTCTTCTATAAGTACTCATTACCTTCAAGGTTTAAAAGGCAGTCTTTTCATATCTGTGAGTTAGTTTCCATGCCACCCCCTGATGTCTGGTTACCCCGTAACTCAAACTATTACATGGCCACAGCATGTCTTCAATGAAAAACAAAGTCACCCCTAAGTAACCACCTCCCATTCATAAAAGCTTTGAAATCCCACAGTATCTCCAATAGGAATCGCACTGGTCCATTTTACTGTATCATTCAGAAGTGGAGTGTTATATTACACTGAATCAATGATAACAGATCCTTCGAGTCAAAGTGCACTAATTGGCCCTGGCTGGGCCTCTGAAAGTTTAAAAGACTTTTATAATCCTTTATATTTGTCAATATTTAGAGATCTGGGGGAGGGGGGTCTGTTTTTACAAATAGAAACCCACACATTTTTAAAGGAGGGTTTAAAAGGAATTGGTCAAATTCTTCACACCCCAACCGATTCCCACTGTCCCTTAAACACAACTCACATTGCTGGCCAGGCTGCCGACTTTGAGAGCATGGAGCATGCGTCTGTCCATGCCGATTCCATCATAGTGGCCTCTCAGCTGGGTCTGATAGTTTTCTTTATATTTATTCTACAGGGAAACATTAAATGTTTGATGAAAAGTTCCCAACTAGATGAAGGTAAATTGTTTATCTTAATGGTCTAAGTCTAAATATAAGCATGATTGCACTACTGGGGAAAAAAAAACTTGTTTTTAAACAACTTAAATCTCCAAAGAGCACAAGAACTTGAGGAAAGACAGGCAGGTAAGCATACAGAAGTACATGTTGTGGGGAGCACCAAGGCAGGTTGTCATGGGGAGCACTGTGGCAGGCTGTCATGGGGAGCACTGTTACAGGCTGTCATGGAAGCACCAAGGCAGACTGTCAAGGGGAGCACCAAGACAGACTGTCATGGGGAGCAACAAGACAGACTGTCATGGGGAGCACCAAGACAGACTGTCAAGGGGAGCACCAAGGCAGACTGTCAAGGGAGCATCAAGGCAGACTGTCAAGGGGAGCACCAAGGCAGACAGTTGTGGGGAGCACCAAGGCAGACTGCATGTGTTTTTTTTTTTTATTTTTACATGTTTACTTTTAAATCTACCAGGCTTTTCTGGTGTGGAAATTCACTGCAAGAGTGTGGTGCTGGCAGTGGACAACCAATAGATGAGCCTGGTTGTGTGGTCCTGATACACAAGTCATTACAAGTTATTGCTTCTTTGTCTAAATGCAGTCATGCCTCTACATCCATTAGCATCTACACCTGTGGACCTAACCAGACACAGATGGAAACATTTGAAGAAATGATTGTATCTGTAGGAAATATGTGTGGGCTTCTCTCTTACTGTTTCTCCTTTAAAAAATTCAGCATTACTATTTATGTAGCATTATTGATGCATCCAGTATTGTAAGTAATCTGGAGAGACCTGAAGTCTATGTGAATAGGCTTCATCATACACCATTTTTATATAAAGGACTTGGCACCTGAGGGTTTAGCACCTACTGAGAGGTCTTGAACCAGTCCCCAGTGGTTATTATACAGGAAGAATGGAATCTTATGTTTGTCAAATTTTATGATGTATAAATTGATCACTGTGGCAACCAATAGGAAAATGAGTCCTGTCCTAAATGCTGCTTATCAAATAAAAGGAAAATCAAAATGGGATGAATATATCTCAAACCTTCTCTGAGAACACCCAAATTTGTAAATGACACTCTAGCATATATCTGGTCATATGTAAAGATCTTATCTGACTCTGCAGCTGACTGTGTTACGTGAGATCATATACTAACTCAGAAGCACAAAGTCGCAGAGGAGGTGCCGCATGCTCCATCAGCCTCCCGCGCTAGCATTCAGCATCAGAACAGCTGCAGAGCCACACAGACAGGATCCACAGCACAGTTCCACCTGAAGAACCCGTCACATGTGGGCAAGCAGGGAAACACTGCGGCCGTGACATCATTTGGTAATAGACTAATCCCAGAAGACACTCCTAACCAAACTCAATGTACCATGCACCTAAGAGGTCATGCTTCTCCGAGACACAAGGATATAGTCAGTCCCTCAGGAGACGCAGAAGCTCAACCCACAAAACATGCTTATGTAGTAACTCACATCGCTGGTGAATTTTGAGATCTTGCTCACATTCCTGAACTGGGGTGTCTCACAGTAGTTGATACTGTGACCTTTACTATTCTCCAGACCCTTCTTGTACTCCACCTTGGAATGCCAAACATCAGGTGCTTAACACAACCACCCCTGAAGCAATTCTTGAAAACATCCCCAAGGTCTGACTGGGAATTTTTTTTTTTTATGAAACTTTTAACCCAAGACTTAAGGTAGGTCAGAGGATACTGGAAATGTATGGTGCTTTCCTTTGTAAAAATAAATAATAAAGCAAGTTATTTCATCTTGAAAATTACAAATATACAGTCCTTCTCAATAACAGGTACTCTAATGCTTTACACAGATCAAGAACTGTAAGATAGGGTTTAGGGTGTAACTCATGACAGAGAGTCTCCCCAGTTTGGGGCTCTGTGTTTGCCCTACAGCTTCAAATAATAACAATAATGATGGTGGCAAAAAAAATTACTATTTTAGAAATGGCATGGGTACTCTTTGGGTGACATGTCTTGGGTGTTTATGTGACATCCAGACTTCTAACCAGGTCCTATTTCTTCTGAGAGACCACTACATAGACAAGTCCACCTAAGAAACTCCTCTCACATGCATATAGACCCACATGCATGTCTCTCTGTGAACACATCAAGAAAAATTGACAGAAATGCTTTACAAAGCAATATCATAAAGGAGCCCACTCCAAGGCAGGCCATCCTTTAAACGAGCTGGTAGTTGAGTTCCCTGGGTGCAGGATGTGAAGGTATTGCTATCCAATAGACTGAGTCAGTCCCATGTAATTGCAGAAACCAGCTGATGGTGAGGGACATTAGGAGATACAGGTGGCTCCTCTTACCGAGTAGTCATAAGGGCAAAAATGAAACAGCAAGCGCCCTTGGGACGACTCATCACAGGAAATACAGTGCAAGCTGTTTTGGTGCTTGATCAAACGACATGGGAGAGCCATGCCTTGTTAAGGTATGCAAGGCTCACTTTAATGCTAACAATATGGTGTATATATAGCTGAAAGTGCAAAACCGTGTATGCATTAACTTTAACTCTAGAGCTGCATCCTTAAAGCAGGGGCTGGAAAGATGGCTGAGTGTTAAGAGACCACTGCTCTTGCAGAGGACCCGGGTAGAGTTCCCAGCACCCACGTGAAGGATCTCCAGTTCCAGGGAATCTCGTGCCTCTTCTGACCTCTGGCCATTCACATGGTGCAGAAACCATACACTCAGGCACACGTACATCCACAGAAAATATAATAAAGGACTATAAATCTTAATTGTGCGTGTGCGTATGTCTCTGTGCGTGTGTGTACACACATACACACTGTTACGTCCGCATGTGGAGGCCAGAGGTCAATATTGAACGCATTTTTTTTTATGACTCTCTAACTTACTTTTTCGAGGCATGGTCTCTTGCTGACCCTGGAACCTGCTGTTTCAGCCACACTGGTTGGAGAGCAAGTTCCCAGGACCTAGATGCCTCTGCCCTCCCTACCCCACCCCTGCCCACGGTGCTGAACTTGTATCTTTGTGCCACCATTTCCGTCTTTTAACTGGGTGCTAGGGATGCAAACTTAGCTCCTCATGTTTGTGTAGCAAGTCCTCTGCCCACTGAGCCATCTCCTTGGGCCCTATAACTGTGTCTTGATATTCATATGTTCACTTATGTATAGTCTCATGGCCTTTTCTATGTGCATATACTCTTCCTGGGTGGTTGAACTGTCCCTAAACTCCACCTACCTGATGGACTCTGGTACTACTTCTGTTCCTGAATCTAGTTTATCAGGTCAGACACTTTCATTTTCTAGGACCACGAAAAAGGGATCGCCCAATGATTACAAAGATCTACCAGAGCTAACAAAATGATCATATAGTTATTATATATAATATATTATGTTACTATTAATCATATATTAATATAGTCACTATTATATTATATATCATAGAGCTAACAAAATAGATCAAGGCTTTCCCCTCCACACAGTCTCTGTGTCACATGCTCAGATTTATGGTGTGAGCCTAGTGACCTGAGGTCAATATGTAAGCGGAGATAATGTGCTGGGTCCCAAACACAACTTTTTATTAAAAAAAGAAAAGATCCTGAGCTAGATTTGGGCTGTGGGCTACATTTGACACTAAGGTCAGTGTGCTGACATCTGCTCTAGAGTACCGGAATCATCTAGAACGTCTATCAAAATGCAAAGCCTAATCCCTCAGCATTGAACTTACTGCCTCAAAGTGTGCAGGGCTCTTGATGGGGCTCGGGAAAGTATGGTTCTGAGCATTTAAAAGTCAGAGGGTCACCAATGAGCTCGGTTTGAGACTAAGGTCCGACTGTTAGAAGTAACAGAATGTTCTAAGGTTCTAAGGTTCAGCGTTAGCATCACAGAGAACATGTATGGGAGCAATTTTCATAGTCACAAATTCTTCCTGTGTTCAGAGATGCCACTCAAAGGTCTTCAAGTACAGCAGTGCACATGTCAGGAGCCACTACTAAGGGACACTAGAGCTCCAGGGAGCTCCGGGACATAAGTCCTTGCCAACCAGTCCTGGTTCAGAAAGGCTTAAGCATGGGTGGTTTAAACCATGTGCACCCTCTAGCAGCAAGGCCAGCCTGGAAGGAAAGGGGAACTCATGCGATAGACACAGCTTCTCTGAACTGACTCCAGTGATAAGGGAAATGTGGTATTAAAGACAGTCTAGACTTTGATTCCACACTAATGTAGCAATAAGGGATGTCTCAGAGGTTAAGAGTGCTTGCAGCTCTTCCAGAGGACCATTTTGTTTGGTTTGCAAGTTGATCAGCTCATAACTGCCTATAACTCTAGCTCTAGGGGGATATGGCACCCTCTTCTGGCCTCTGAGAGCACCTGCACTCACATGCGTGCGAGTGTCACACGCACACACACACATGCACACAAGTGCACACACAGAGAATTAAAGATAAAAACAAATCTCTAAAAGTTGCATCCTCTAGTGCTCTTTCTAACAACTACAAATCTGTTCACTGGGACTTCTCAGTTATGAGCCAACAGGGAAAGATTTCACTTGTTTTGGTTCTATATTTGGTGAATTATTTGGAAACTGGCAACATGAGGACAGTCTGCATGGTTCCATTTTGTTTATTTGTTATGAGTCATGATGTCATGTAGCACAGGTTGGCTTCTGATTCACTATATAGCCTAGAGTGGCCTTGAACTCCTGATCTTCTTGCCCTACCTGTCAAGTTATTTATGTATGTATGTGTGTATGTATGTGTTTATGTATTTTTGTGTATGTGTGCATGTATGTATGTGTGTATATATGTATTTGTGTGTATGTATGTATGTATGTACGTATGTATGTATATAGGGTTATAGATACGTGCCACAACCAGCTGCGTTATTTTTAAACAAGGCCACTGCATTCACTGTCTGGGAGAAAGGGGATAGTACAGCAGTATAGCTCTTTCCAGCACTCACCTCACTCACAAGCTTGTTCACACTCTGAGCTCGCTTAAGAACCAAGTTGTCCTGGGCTGCAAGGGAGTGGAAATGTGCTGCACCTTTCATTTTATGGAAGTCCTGCTTGTATTTTATCTGAAAGAAACACATAGAGGGAGTCTGGAGTTGTGGTTGCCACGTTAAGATTAACTCAGTAGGATTCTCTAAAGGAAGGAAAGTTCCTATGGGCCTCTTAAAATCTCTTATTAAATCTAGAAACCACTTGATTCTTTTTTGTGTGCTAAAACGTTTCCCGGCTCTGTCCACACACTCGCACTCTGACACCGCCTGGAGGAAGGAGATGCGTTCTTCAGGCTACCGTGGCAAAGAGAATAAAATCCAACCACATTCTGCCCTAAATTGCAACCCTGTTTCTGCAGTGTTTCAGAGGCATGAGTAACGTCTTGCATTTCCCATCTCAGGGCAAAGGTGACGCTGTTCCAGGTACTCAGGTTCTCACTGAACAGTGGCAGAAAGAAGGACATAGAGTGGAATGAATGCTAGGGACTGAGTCCCAGCTGGCAAGTTAAGAACTGTGGTGAGCACCGCACTCTACCAGGTTTAATTATAGACGTCTCTCAAGGACCGACTGCCAGCTAGCTGCCTAACATTCTTTAAATAAAAACCACTAATCGCTCGCTGGGCCACACCCGGTTTGATAACACACGACTTCCTTCAGTGAGCTTTCTCCTCCGTTTCGTACTGGCTTTTTGGCAAAGGCTCACCTCATCCCAGGTGATCTGCCTGCACCAGCGTGCATACATTTTGCAAATGGCATAAATGAGCAGCACAGTTTGTCCAATTGCATTTCCATGCAAACAAATATCAAAGTCTATGAACAGATGAGTAAGACACTCTGAGTTTGAACGGGAGGCTGGGCTAGCAGTCTGCTTTTGCTTGGCTCTAGGAGACGTGCCTGTGCGTGGCTTTCAGCAAGTGTGGCCATCAGCATCCCATAATCCACACCTCAGTGGCTCTGGCAGTACTTACGTCACTAACAAGTTCATTGGCCTTCTTGGCGTTCTGATAAGCTGGGGTGATCATGGCCGGGAAGCTGCCCTTTCCCCTAGGTTCATCACACTCTTCTGAGTAAATCTGATGAGTCAATCAGAAACTTTGATCAGCAATGTGTCCCTCCCTGCATGGATGGGGTCAGCACTGATAGCCCCAGAGACTGAGTTCAGAAAAGCTCATCCACATTGGACATTCCACTGACTGTCAGAGATATACATGTGATGAATAAGATACTAGAGCTTGGAGCCTGGACCACTATATGATACATACATACATACATACATGCATACATACATACATACACACACACTATATCATACATGCATGCACACATATATACCTGCATACATACATGTGTACATGCATATACTATATCATACATGCATGTATACCTACCTACATACATACATACATACATACATACATATGTACACGCATACATACAATAACTATATCATACATGCATGCATACACTATATCATGCATACATGAATACATACACTATATCATGCATGCATGCACATATACATACATACATGTATACATACACTATACCATTCATGCATGCATACATATACTATGTCATTCATGCATGCATACATATACTATGTCATTCATGCATGCACACATGCATGCATACATACATAAACTATATCATATATGCATAATATACTATCATACATGCATGAATGCATATATGCACATATACATGCATATATACATACATGCATGCATGCATACATACATACATACATACATACATACACCTATCACCATCAACTTTCTCGTCATCAGTCATCACAATATCAGATAAGCCCAGAGACTCTCCCACTCCCATGCTTTTATTGAATATACATGTTTGAACTCATGCCAGGGAGGGGTCCACTAATCTCAAATATTACTTTGTTTAGACATAACGGCAGATGTATGCAAAAGGGCGTTTGACATCTCTGATACTGCTCCCAATCAGCAAAGTGTGTTGTGTAACCAGATAGCAAGCAGAATAAAACTTTTATAACTTTGTGAAGAAGAACTTTGTACTGCTATCAGTCTCTAAAATAGGGTAAATATGTCTTTGAAAAATAAGAATTATCATTCTCATTTTAATTTTTCCCTTCTTTCCCCAACATCACTCTTCAATTCCCATAAAGAAAATCCTTCTTTCACAAAACCAGCATCCCATGAATGAGAAGGGACACGGTAAATACAGACAGTTGCACCTTCTCTTGGAAGTCCAGAGTCCTTCATCCCTGACCCGCCCTGGGCAGAATCAGCTGTTTCTTCATCTGCACTCTGCCCTGGACGGAGATAGTCTACAGAACCCCAGTCTGTCTACAGAACCCCAGCCCTCTGCCTGGGGCCTCCTCTGAGACCCATGAAGGACTCTAGCAAATACATTTCCTTAAGAAAAATACTTGGATCAAACCTAAGTAGCCAGGCCTCTTTTTATGACCAACATGAAAATTGGCTAGCTTGAGCCCTGTTTTGCTTGGTTACCAGAATGTTTGAGTCAAATTAAGTGGGGGGGGGAGAAAAGGTAAGTTTGGAGGAGGGAGAGGATCTAAGTTTGTTGTTGTTTGGTTTTGGTCTTCTGCTTTCTAGTTTTGTTTTGGTAACTTCATTTTAAAGTGTGTGTGTGTGTGTGTGTGTGTCTTTTGTAAGGTACTGACCTATTGGGGAATTGCTTGGTTATGAATAACAAATTTGCATAGAGTAGATTTTTCATGTAGTCATTAGCAAGAACAAGCTGTGTGGTATTTAAGGCACTACAGATATTTATCGCTTACCCACCTGCCGGCCTCTAACTCCTCCCTACTTATGCCCTGACAAGTCATGCTAAATCAAACAGCGAAATACCACGGCAGACAGAGTTCCCTCCACAGCCACTGACAGTGCCATCCAACACCCGCCTTGATTCCTGAGTGTGTTATCAAGACTGGACAGTGCCATCAACATGTGCTCTAAGGACCAGGACCTACCAGAACACTACTAAATTACATTTCAGCTACAGGCCAAATTTAGTGTTCAGGCTTCCTTTTGACCCTCTCCCCAAATGAAAACTGATTCATTTAAGCCCTCCTTCCTGTTTGGCTGAGAGAATAGTCTAGGTCAAACATAATCAGTGAAAAGGGTATGTTTTGGGGGAATGGGGGAGGGGGGAGAAGGTTCTACGATTCTTTGATAATGGGCTTTGTGGCTTTCCAAGTTGGATGAACAGAAATGAAATTATGTGTGTGTTATAACTAGGGGTGGGAAGATGGTGAAAATACAAGTTTTATTTATTTATTTATTTATTTATTTATTTTTGCCAAATATAAAAGCAAAAGTTTGCCACTCTGTTTTGTTTGTTTGTTTGTTGAGACAAGATTTCACTGTGTAGCCCAGACTAGATCGGAACTCACTGTGTTTTCCAGGTTCGAAATCATGCCTACCCTCCTTGCCTTGGCTTCCCAAGTTGTAGGATTACATATGTAAGACATCACAATTAGCTCCTGCTAGGTGGTGTGTGTGTGTGTGTGTGTGTGTGTGTGTGCTTTTTAAAAAGAACAACTTCATAGACATTTTTATAAACTATGGGATAATTAAGAGTGTATCTCACTGAATTTAATACAATAAGATGCCGGTAGTTTGCTTGTATTATTTGATTAAACTGCCTTTTAAATTCAAAATTGAGCATTTTTTGCTTAGGCAGACACTTTGCAAAGGGGTCAAAATACATCTTCACATGCATTCCAAGAGTCACATGTGCATAAGCCCGCCTGTGGTAACTTGGTTTTCTTAAAAAGGAGGAATCAATTCATTGTGGTTTGCTATATAGTTCATGCATGCTGCCAAATAATTAAGAAAAATTATTAAGCACTTAACATCATTGAATGTATCATTAACACACACTCACACATACTTATATACATATACACACACATATACATACATATTCACATATACACACACTCACACACATACACACTTACATACACACATACATGCACATTTACACACACACAACCACACACATATACTTACACACACACATGTATACACACACAGTCACACACACTCATACACATGTACACACTCATACTCACACTCACACACAGATACAAACTTACACACTCTCTCACACTCTCATACACTTCCAATATTTTTACCTGTGACTGTAAAAAGAATAGTGCTTCCTTGTTGTCATGATGACTTTCTGATACCACAGGAGTGTGAGTATAAGTCACATTGAGTGTGTTACCTTGACCCTTCTACTCCATGACCTGAGATAGTCCCATTGAAGGATGGAATGGGGAGCAAGGCTTGTGCTCTCCAGAATAGACCGCTTTATCTAGCAACCTAGGTGAAATATTTACTTCCTAAGAAAGTAATTCCCGTGACTTAGAGAAATACTCAATATTTTTCAAGATATACATCTTGTGTGTGTGTGTGTGTGTGTGTGTGTGTGTGTGTGTGTGTGTGTTCTGAATGTGCTCATGTATATGCAAGTGTACATGGGTGCAGAGGCCACAGGGGGACTTCTAGTGTCCAGCTCTGTCATGCTCCACCTTACTCCCCTGATACAGGGTCTTTCTTTGAAACTGGAGCTAAGCCGGCAGCCAGTAAACCCCAGCAATTCCCACCTCTCCACCCTGCATTGAAGTTATAGCTCTGCACAGCAATGGCCAGCTTTTATCCCTCCTTCCTTCCTTCCTTCCTTCCTTTTTTTTTTAAACTTGTGGATGGTAGAAATTTGAACTGAAATCCTCCTACTGACACCACAACCTCTCTTTCCCACTAAGCTATCTGCCCAGCCCCTGAAGACATACATTTGAGTCCTGTCAATACTCATGCAGTGGTAACCTCAGTCAACTGGTCAGATTCCTAGTCACAGTTTTCCAACAGACAGATGGAAATGTCTTCCTATTGGCCAAACCACCACATTAGCATCGGTTTTCTTTCTTTTTTAAGGACTTGGGATCTGTCACCTAAGTAGATGAGCTGAGCTCTGTATATTACCTGCTCCAAGTCTCAACCCTGATCACATGCCCGTGGCTGTCACAGCTGTGTGGAACAAAAGGCTGGCCTTGGAGAACACCAGCTCCCTGAAGTGTCACATACCTGGCCACAACGGTCTACAGACATCATCCCGCCCTCAGCTCCGACAGGACTAGCCACTCCCTTCATTTCTCTATGATATTGTTGATGGTACCTCACCTGTTCAGAGTAAGAAGAAAACTCAATGAGTTCCAATATAAGAGCCACAAAAGTAAAAACCAATGCATCGTGGTGTCTTCAATCTCTGCTTAGTTCTAAGGAGAACACCACAGACAGAAGTAGCAGGTGGCTTTCATGGGGAAAATGATTGACAGCTAGGAAGAAAAGATACTCTTGTCTCTTAGGAATATATAAAAACAGACAGGAAGTTGGACCTCCCAAACCAGGTTGACTTCCTGCTTCCTCCTTGACTAGACAACACAACCAAGGCACTTACGTCACTCGCCAGCTCGGCAGCCCTTTTGGCTATCTGGTAAGCTGGTGTGATCATAGCAGGAAAACTGCCTTTCCCTCTCTGCTGCCCACCATCTTCCGTGTACCTCACCTGGAAAATTAAAAAGAGAAAAACTGAAAGACCTTCTGCAGTTGTACTAGAGGGTCTGAGAGGTTGTGGTGTCAGAGAGCTCCGTGAGGCCTGCCTATCGCCTTGGACAGTTCTTAACGTGTGGAACAGCGTACAGCTTGGTGGGCCACACTCATCTGCCTGTTCACTCCCAATACCCAGCTCGGCCTGGCTCCTGAAGACACACAGTGTAGAGTTCGCACATTCTTGGGTTGCACCTGGTGTGGGCAGGGGTGGGGCTGGGCAGAGCGGTAGGTCTCTCTCTGAAGGGCTGAGAGGAAGTGGGCATCTCAGACACAGATGGCAGCCAGGGCAGGTGGAGACCACTTCTGGGCCCGAAGCCAGGGTTTGTGAAGCTGAGGCTGTGCTCCAGGTTCCCATTCAGAACCACACTCGGTTCGTGGACTTAGCACAATGTGGAACTCGTGGACTGAGAAAAGGGAAGTGGTGGCCCCTTCAGAAGTCACTCTCTCAGGTCTGCAGTGACTGGAGAGGTTTCTCTCATCTGCACCTGCTATGCCTGGCTTGGTTCAAATATAACGGAATGACTTCTGTTTAAAGAGTTTTTGCAAATCCTGCGAGGGCTGACTTAAAGCGTGTGGCCTCAGGAGTTTCTTCCTGGTACCTGGGCAGGACTAGGATTCTCCCTCCCTTCTTCCTTCCCTCTGCTCCAGATAGCAACAATGAAGACCAGTCTTAAGAATCATCATGTGGGGGCTGGAGAGATGGCTCAGCAGTTAAGAGCACTGACTGCTCTTCCTAAGGTCCTGAGTTCAAATCCCAGCAACCACATGGTGACTCACAACCATCCGTAATGAGATCTGACTCCCTCTTCTGGAGTGTCTGAAGACAGCTACAGTGTACTTCCATATAATAATAAATAAATCTTTTTTTTAAATGAATCATCATGCGTTAGATTGAATCGTGTGTGTGTGTGTGTGTGTTACACATGTATGTGTATATGTGTGTTCACATGAAAGGGAGTACACATTTACGTGTGTGTGTTTACATAGAGAGGCCTGAGGTTGGCATTTGGCATCTTCCTTGGTTGCCCGCCACCTTAGGTATAGAGAGGCAGGGTCCCTTGGTCAACATGACACCCTCTAGCTAGCCAGCTTGTCCCAGGATCTGTTGTCTCTGCCTGCCAAGCTCTGGGACTGCAGGCAAGGCAGCATACATGTCTGGCTTTTGTAAGGGTTGTGGGGATCTAAACTCTGGTCCTGATGCTTGTGCGACAAATGTCCACTGGCCCTCCTGCATCATTTCTTACGTCATTTTGAAGCTGTCCCCCAGCTTTGGCCCGTAGCAGCTCGGGAGTGTCCGTCACTGGAGTGAATGTGGAGACTCGTTCATCATGGCCTCTCTTGTATTGCACCTGGTAAAGAGACACTGAGTCAAAGAGGCGCCATGCCTACTCGAGCCTCTGTGAGAATCTAGAGAGCGGTAGCTCTCTAGAAGCTACTTCTTCACACATTAAAACAAACCTGTTCCAAGTCTGTACCCACAGACATTATCTTTGCTGATGTACCAATTTACAGAGTACCAGGCACTTCTAAAATATCACCAAATAGCAACTCATGTGACCCCTTCAACAGGCACATCCAGTGGGACTATTATTTACCATGAATAACAGAGAGGCTAAATAATTTGACAAGAGTTGCATAGAGAATGTTTGAGAAAGTCAGGATCCAGATGCTAAGTTTCTGTCTCTAAAACCTGAGCTGCTCCAATCTTCAGGTAAGTCCACATCTGCTCTAAGAAGAAGCAGCAAAACCTGGAGAGACATTTACTTCAGCCATTGGGTAAGTTACAGGGTCTCTGCATCTTCCCCTTCCCACATCTCGTAAACATAGCCCAAACAAGGCACAGGGGACACAGCATTAGGAAGGCGCGGCTTTCCCCACAACCCTACAATTTGTTTTTTTCATATTGTTTTCCTGAATTGTAGAGCTGGCTGTATTGAAGTCCAAAGTTAGCATCGTCAAGGGAACCCGTGAGCTCGGGGACCCTCACCTGGCTGGCCAGCTGGTTGGCTGCCTTGGCCCGTTGGTAGGCAGGGGTGATCATGGCTGGGAAGCTCCCCTTGCCTTGCTGCTGTTCACTGTCTTCCGTGTACCCCTGCTGGTCAGAACCACAGACGCATGAGAACAGACGGGAGCTCGTGAACCTCCACCAAACTGAGACGCTGGACTCATTCCATATGTGGGAAACACATGGATTTCTGGGGTAAGTCTGAACATGACACTTGACTAACACCATCAAGACTGAGAACCTGCATATTGTATTATGGGAAGCCTGGTATAGGTCCCTCAGTGCCCTCGTATCTTAACACAGTCATTAACCCAGGAGGCTGGAACTCACCTCCAGGGAATGTTCTACAGCACTGGAAGGGAAACGTCTTATTATTCCTCCTTACTTTCTGAGCAACTCTGAAGGTTAGCTTTTCTAATGATGTCTATTTTCTATTGTTTTCTGTTTTCTGAAGGGAAAAAATTTGCAAAACCTAATTGTAGCTGGGCAGTGGTGGCACATGCCTTTAATCCCAGCACTTGGGAAGCAGAGGCAGGAGGATCTCTGAGTTCGAGGCCAGCCTGATCTACAGAGTGAGTTCTAAGAGAGCCTCACAGAAGGAGACCCTGTCACGAAGAAAAAAAAGAAAAGAGAAAAAAAAAGAAAACGAAATCACAACAGTAATTTCCCAAGTAGGTTTTTCAAAGGAGAGCTGTGTACAGAAGGAATGAAGGTACCATCTGCAGTTAAGGGTTTCTGCAGCCCTGTCTATTCCTACCCTGTCTAAGCATTCCCTTACAGTCCTGGAGGTGAAGAGTCTGTGTAGGCCTGGCTACATCTGAAGCAACAAGAGGAGATTCTTCTTCTTCTCCCCCCCCCATTCTCCAGTCCTGCCATGCCCAGTCTAGCCTGCCCCTGCCCCACTGCCAACCCCTCCCCCTTCCCCCTCCCCCTGCCTACTGGCCAGAGAGAACCTTGTGGGTCCACCCTAAGAATCCAGGTTCTTCCATTTGCAAGATCCTTAACATCATCACATCTGTACAGTGTCTTTGATGGGTGAGGAAACTGAGCGTTGGGGTCCACAGATTGCGACCCCACAGGAATCTGGCGGGGCGGCGGTGTTAAAACTTGACTACACCCTTCCTGGTTCACGTGTTGAATACTTGTTCCCTAGCTTAGCGCGTGGTGCCATTTTGAGACTGGAGCCTTTAGAGATGGAGTCTAGCTGTCAGAAGTAGCTGGCGAGGGATCAGCCTTTGAAGGATAGATCTACTCCAGGCTCTAGCCTGATTTCTCTGTGTGAACATGTCACTTTGATGACCAATACGCCCTCTGCAACCATGAGCCAAAATAAACCGCTTGTTTCTGTCGGGTTTGTTGTTTTGTTTTGTTTATTTGTTTTTTTGCCATCCTGACAAGACTAATAAGAGGGCAGGGTGTTCTGTCTACCACCATCTTAAAAATAAAGGATTACTTAAAGGACTTGTAAATAGTTCACAAGGCCCTTACCTCACCAAGAGACTGTCGAGCTTCAACCATCCTTACAATCTCAGGGTCTGGCAGAGCTCCCGGACACCAAGTGTTCCCTTCTGCATACCCTGGCCAGTAGTCTCTCTGTAAAGGAAGCATGAGCATGAATTTAGACACACTCCCTGCACACTTGATTGTTGTCCACCCCACACCCCCACAGCCCACCCCAAACTCCCCAAGCTCACCCCACACTCCACAGCCTACCCATACCCCCACAGTCCACCCCAAACTCCCCCAGCTCACCCCCACTCCCCAAGCTCACCCCACATCCCACAGTCTACCCCACACCCCCACAGTCCACCCCAAACTCCACCCAGCTCACCCCACACTCCCCAAGCTCATCCCTCACTCCCACAGTCTACCCCACAACCCCACAGTCCGCCGCAAGTCTACACCGCATTCCCAAGAGGACTCCCTCACTGTCAGGATAAACTGTTCTCTAAGACCAAGCAGCCCCTGCACTCAAGGTCTCAAGCCAACCAAAGAGCTCACGCTTTTCAGACTAGAAAATGACTTCATAGCTTGAATAATGAATTCCCTGAGACCTTCTATGTCATGGAAACTTTCCAAATGCAATTAAACATTTCTTTGCTCATCAGTGTGCTAAGACTGAGTGGGGAGAAGTCCCCATAGACAACAAGTCTGAGGTAAGTCAGCTCTATCTGGAAAAATTTCAAAACCTACCACTTGTTTTGTATCAGAAGATTGCCAAGGGGAAAAGACAAGGGAGAAATAGGTTTTTCTTTTAAAAACATTTGCTGTAAAACTTCAGGAATAAAACTAACAAGGAAAATAAATAATAGTTAGAAAATATTTGTGTGCTTACATATACTTTAAGGAGATTTAAAGACATGTGCTTATTTCTCATTGTCTGTTCCACAGAAATGCCCTCCTTATGTAAAAGAGACTGGGGGAAAGAGTGTCTGTTGCAACATTATCATTTAAAATGTACAGACAACCTGCTCATCGCTGAGAAAACACCTGCACCTGCTCTCTCAGTGATGCATCCTGAACATATCCACAACAGCTGAAAAATAAAGCTGCTGTGGAAATAGCTCTCAGGTGTCTGTAGAATGAAAAGACAAGCTGGAAAATAATGCACACTGTTTAGTGAAAAAAACAAAGATTATGATTAACATATAATAATATGATATGTGATATATGACATACTATATAATTAATATATTATATAACACATATGATGTATAATATATAACATATAATGTATAATATATAATATGTTAAATATATAATCATCAATAAAAATATTAATAGCTGATTTTTTTTTTGTACCTGACACTATTCTAATATCTTTGCATTCATCTATTTTTTAATCTTCAAATAGCCCTGTGGATTAACAAGTATTTTTTAAGTATACTTTGCATGTAATAAAATTATTTTCAACATGACAGGGCCAGAGACATCATAGGACCTAGGGTCCCCCTACTGCTGCTGTGCTAAATGGGAATGTGGTGAACCTGCCTCTCAATGATAATGTTTATATCTGCAGACTAGTGATGCTCTAGACGCTTGTCCTAGACTCAGCTGTTAAGGCATAGACTCATAACTCACCAAAGTTCCAATACAGGACAGTAGATTCCTAGCCCTAAATGCATATATATATTATATGCATTTATATATTATACAATTATATATAATTATACATTATATAATTATATATATATAATTTAAAAATAAAAATTAAATTAAGAATAAAAGGGCAGTTAAGTAGCTCATCCCAGGTCCTTTAGTAAGCGAGGTGGTAAAGGGGTAGCTCTCTGCTCATTAGTCTTTTACACTGAGAAGTTTTAAATACTGTATGTGCAATCAGAAATAAACAGGCTAAGGACGTTTTAAGGAACCAGTCATCAATAGACAGGCCATGAGAAGAATAAGCAGGGACATCCAAGAAACTGTGTGACCGATGTGGCACGCTAGACTGGGGATGAGAATTATGGGAGAGGGGAAGCCATTCTGGGAGGCCCTCCTAGGGCCAGGCAGGAATGACTGGATCAGTGGGGACAGAGACATGGAGACTGGGGCAAGGTGAAGTGTCACGGGAAGCAGAGCAACACAGGCCACAAGTGGGAGTCACGGTTCCTGAGGACAGAAACCCTGTGATTGGAGGAGAGCGGGCAGAAGCCCTGTGATTGGAGGAGAGACGGTAGAAACCCTGTGATTGGAGGAGAGCAGGCAGAAACTCTGTGATTGGAGGAAAGCAGGCAGAAACCCTGTGATTGGAGGAGAGAGGGCAGAAACCCTGTGATTGGAGGAGAGCAGACAGACCCCCGTGATTGGGTGCTGAGCTGGAGCTGGTACAGTTGGGTGCTTTTAGGAAGGATTGATGGAGTCTCCTGAAGACAGCTGGAGAGACGCACTGGACAGAAGAAAGGCTAGCCTGCTTTTTCTAGAAGTGGCGGCGCTAACCGTCTGCATTCGAGTAGTCTGCATTCTCTCTCCCTCCACACACCTCGTTCATCAGCCGGCTAGCTTCCCCTGCTCTGGCCTTGGACTTCATGTCCCAATGGAGAACGGATTTAAACTGCTCGCCATCTTCTTTGCCGTTGATCTGTATACAATGAAAGCATTTTCAGTAACATCTCCACCGGAGGAGAGAAAGAAAATAAGCGATGCGTAGGTAAATTGGGGCAGTTCTTTGGAGTCTAGGCGGTGAGGTGTTAATGGTACTACAAAGCTCAACACGTTATCAATGCGTCCTCGACAAGTCATCAGTCCCTTTGTGGTTTCGTTTGTGCCACCAGCTGGACGGCATGCTGAACCTCTGTCGTGTGCAGAGCTCTATTGAGTGGTGCAATTTAAAAGGCTAGAGGCACTCCAGCCATGCAGCTCAGCCAGTAAAGGTATGCCACCAAGCCTGACGACATGAATTCAATCCCCAACACTGACTCCACCATCTTTTAAACCACCCCCCACACACAAATGTACATACATACATAACCACATGTAAATCAATATGTAATTTTTTTAAAGATAAGGTAAATTCTAGAAATGCAATGTTGCATTTTCCTCTCGCTCTCAGCAAACCGGAAGTTCTAGGTTAATGTACATTTATTTATTTTTTTCAGAGTTACATTTGTGTAGTAGAAACCAAGGATCTCTGATGAATCCCCACTCAAAGTCTTTATCAAAATTCTCGTCACCAGTGCCTTTTCTTCCTTTTGAAAATTTTAGCATATGCATGATGTATTTATCTCTTTTTGAATTGACCTTGTCTCTCAGAGAGGTGGAAGGGTAGTATTGAAAATCTCATTCATCACATACCCTAGGAATATTCAAAGAATTGAGGTCTAGAAAGAACATGATTGGCCATTCCTATTTTTCCTGATGTTTTTCATCAGGAGGAGAAAAGAGAAGAAAGAGAGAAAGGGGTTCCAATAGTCAACTGTTTATATGTGCACACACTATATATACCATATATATGCACATACATGTATACATGCATGTACACATGATATACAACTGTGTGTACACATATACATCCATGAGCAAAAATACATGCTGCAATATATCAATATACAAACACATATACACAGAAATACACACACTTCACACAGACATATCCATACATGTGCACACACATATATTGTAGACAATAATAATAGACACAAATGTATACATACATACAGCAGTGCACATATCATGCATCTGTATGTGCATGCATAGCTATTCACACTTGCTATGTGTACTCTGCCCATGTACAAACATATGAACATTGTCACATAGTCATAGATGCAAACAATTAGACACACTCAGGCCTCCTGGGAAAGTGGCATTCCTTTCTATAGTCTAAAAGAGAATGAGAGATTATGCTAACATCCTGCCAGATTAGCTGTCATACACAGAAGGAAATGACCCCACTGCCTCCCAAGGCACTTTGTAAAGTAGCCCTGCCGGCTAAGGCTAGGGGAGGCTGGGCAATGGCAGACAGTGTAGATCTGTTTGTACACTGTATGATATACCCGAACAGCATTCTTAGAGCAAATACTCCTCCCTGTACACATCTGCAGAAACATCTGGATGTATGAAGTTTCCATTTTTCTGACTTTTGCAGTTTGCTACCTTCTGGGTATACACACAGTGGGCCAATAACGTGAACTCTGCAGCTGGACAGGTCTGGATTTGTATACAGGGATTTGGATGGAATTGGACGGGTTGTATAATGTCTTGGAGTTTCAGCTTCCTCTCCAGCAGAATGGGATAAGAAAAGTATCTGCTTCCTTGGTCTGTAATGCGTATGGAGTGAAGTAAGCAATTTCCAGTCAGTGCACTTGCGGAATAAAAGCATGATGCAGAGAGCATAGGGAGGTAGGTCTGGTAACAGCAGCTGTAGAGAGTCTCATGCGAGGACAGAAGCATTAAGCCCCTTTCTTAAGTACAGTCCTGTGAAAACCAGAGTCCATGCAAATGGGGGTGACACCAGGAAAGGACTCTGGGGTGAAGAGAGATTACTAGAGAGCCCTCCACCTGCTGGGTAATTCCTAATTTTAGAAATCTGCCTAAGTTCCATCCCACAGAGCTTCTTGGGCCTGCTGACAAAGCGCCAATGACTCATCGTATTAATAGACACAGCGGTTCCATCAACAGCTGAGTGGGTGACAGAAGCTCACTGTCGGATTGACCGCGCGCCATCCTCCCAAAGCAAACTTCATTTCTCAAAGTATATCTGAGCTATCCTCCCCAAAGGGGGATCGTGAGAATCTACATAATTGTAAGCCACTACTCAGTTCAAGGAGTGTGAACTGGAGGGTTTTAATATTCTATTCCAAAATACTACAGAGGAAGAGTGTTTTTTGTAATGTTTTTCAACTATGTAAATTTTGTTTTATGTGTTAACGACCCAACATACGCCAGGCCTATCGTATAAAGTGATACCATGGTCTGGCTGGCCAGACTTATGTTAGAATCAAGGACTCTAATGTTGAAGTAGGACAATGTTTAAAGACAATAGTCTTTAAAGAGCACTTTGCATGTGTCTGAGGAGGAAGTGAATTGGTCCGTATAGAGACAGGAACACTTAAAAACCAACAGCTGTTGGAGTCCATGGATTTTCCTTAAAGGCTATTTCAAAACACAAAGCTAAGCGACTTACCCCGCCCATGGCTGCCACAGACTTCTTTGAGGTTAGACTTAAGGGTGCGTGATAGACACTGGTGAACGTGTTGTTCTTAGGGTTATGACTGCAAAATTAACACAGATCAAAATTAGGAAAGTGCTTTATCCAAAGGGACAAGGGATTCTTCTTAAAATACTAGTCCCTTTTTTAAGATGGATGAGCACAAAACTCAAGGAGTCAGCTCATGACTTCCCAATGAATCACCCTCAAGAACTCAAATCATGTAAACTGAACACATATAGCAGTGAGGTACAGTTCACTGAGGACAGTCACTCGAGAAGTTTCCAACAGAATAGACAAATCTAGACATCATTTAAGAGAAATAGCTCCGTCTGTGCATATCTTCGACAGTTCCACTGTTCTGCAGAGATCATCTAACACACGGTTACAAAGTGGACTTGGTCTCTCACTAACTAGAAATTTGACATTTTTGGCCACGGTTGAAAACCCCACTTGGGGGTCTTCTGTGACTAGATGTGAGTAAGCATTTTGGGAGAGGTGCTGGAGCTTGGGAACTGATCCCTCCGTTGGCTACTTGTTGAAAACCGAAAGTCATGCACTGGCGAGCAGGGCGCCGGACACTTACGCGTGACAGTACGGCTTTTTCTGGTGACTCACAAAGTTATTCACGGAAAGCATCATCTTGCAGACTTCGCAGTGAAAACATGCTTTGTGCCATGTCTGAAAGTCACAGAAAAGATCTGTCAATTAGCCATCTTCCTCTGGGCCTGGAGCTCACAGACTTTAAGGTAAAAAGTTGGGAATTATGGATAAAATGAGGATAAAATTCCTGGACTCACACATGAGTATAATATGTTAAAATGAAACTATTTTTTTTTCTTGAAACAGTGCAGAAGACATAGAAATGAACAGAACCTACATAAGGTAGAAAAACATATCTTTTCCTTATCATTCAATATACCTCTATACGTGAGAAGATAAAATTCCCAAGTTTGTCAATCTTCCCAAAGACCATAGGATCCACTGACCTGATCTATGCAGCTGATCTTCTCAGCAGGGTAAACCCCATAGCCACACCTAGAGCAGGCCTGCACATTCATCTTGGAGTGTGGGAGACAGGGAGAAGCAACAGGCAAAATCCGCTAGAACACCCAGTTGAGTCACTATCTCCTTCGAAACCCCACCACTATGAAACTCCGCGGGACGCCTGGAGCCTTCAGAATCCAACTTCCACTTTCCTACTCTGACCTTCTGCTTTGGAGTCTGCAGCTGGTTGGTTTTTAAAGCTGCCACTTACTCAAGTGACAATTTTGGCAACTCCGTCACCACGCATGCGTCTGAGACAAGGTAGAGGTATTTCAAGCTGACGTGCTTCTCAAAATAGAAGAGTTAACTCACGACGGCATCATGTTTATGTGGATAACCAACCAACTCTTAGGGTGTGTGTGTGTGTGTGTGTGTGTGTGTGGTCAGATGCTTGGGCCTGGTGAACACTGGCTGTGTTCACATTCCAGAAAAGGAACTTAAAGAATAGTCATACCCCCACGGAGGCATCAATTTAGAAAGGCTGACTGCAATGCCTCTGACTAAGGCAGACAGGCCCCAGAATATTAGTGAGTGAAAAGAAAAAATTAAAAGGAAAAATAAAAGATCTTGACTGTTTCTAGGTGTGGTGGAGGAGAAAGTTTACCTCAGATAAAAGGGAGAGAATAGCCTGAGGCGGGGCCATCTGGAGAGTCCAGAGTGAACATGGCCGGACTGAGCTGGACCGTGTGTGCCAGTAGTGGAAGGGAGAGAGGGAACTTGGTGCAGTGGCCAAGAGGCCAAAGGTATAAAAAGGGGCAGGTAACCAAACACTGGGGATTATATAGGGAAGAGTCTCTGGAGGAGGGCAGGCCAGCCTGGAGGGGGTGAGGTATACCAGCCACGCCCTGTAACAGGTATGGACCAAGGGAAGCTGGGAGACCCTGGCAGCCTGGTCCGCTTAGATATGTTAAATAGGCACGTCAGCTGTTTGCCCAGATTTGAGATCTAACACTGGGGATAAATGAGAATTGATTCACACTCCTGGAAGAACAAAGATCAAATCTGAATTGTATTGATTTTATAGTAACAAAACTTAAAAACTTATTATGATACTCATTGGTGTTTAACTTTTACTGGGATTGAAAAATATGTAAGAACAAATAAGAATGCTTGGTGTTTGGCCTTCTGTATCTTGCCCTAGAATATTCCAAAAAGGCTTATTCCCCGGCCTAAGAGGACCTAACAGAGATAGTTTGGTGACAAAAATCTTCTTCTGGCTTTGACAAGTGTCCATGGCCTTTAGTCTCTGCTTACAGGCAACCTGTGACCTTTTGAGACACCCTCTACAAAATGACACCTTACTTGTCCACACCGGGACCTGACTGCTTTATGTGTCTACCTCCTCCTGATTAGTCTTACAACAGTGATTGCTACCTGGAAGTATTAAATATGAATAAATCTACTGTTTAGAATCATGTCACCTTCACCAAAATACAACACTGTGGTCCAGATTGTAACTTCCATGTTCCAGGGTCTAGAATAAAGCCTGTCCTTGGTGCTCATGAGAGCTAGCAAAGTAATGTAAGAAACTTAATGCTTATACCAAAATGCCCACAGAGGCTAGATCTGAATCTAGGCAATGGTAAGACCTCAGATGGATGTGTAAATGTCCCACCCATAGCAAGCAACAAGCCGCAGCCAACTGATCTCAAGAGGAAACAGTCTCAGTATCACCAAAACGTCTCATTTTTCCATGCAAGCAAGAAATGTGCATTTACACGTGAAATTTCCTTTTTATAAAATGTAAGTGGAACACTGGGAGTGAAAACTATTAAACAGGGCTTTGCTCAGTACTTTTCTATCAGACTATCAGTTTGTGACCTTGTGATATCAGTTTGTGGCCTTGGACCTTTCTTCCTGGAGAGAAGGCTGGGTGTGGGGAGGTCAGCCTGAGGGGAGGAAGCTGCAAAGCTTAAAGCAGAGAGACCTAGGTGGGGCAGGGCACATAAAATGGAAATCGGGTGGGGCCAGAGGCTGCCTTCCCCGTGCTGGGAGGGCACTCAAAAAAGCATAAAGCAGAGACCTAGGTGGGGCAGGGCACATAAAATGGAAATCGGGTGGGGCCAGAGGCTGCCTTCCCCGTGCTGGGAGGGCACTCAAAGCTGGAACTCCAGGCTCAACTGCTTCCCATAGAGCAACCACCACCCTGGTAGCAGGATTGTCCCCAGCCTGAGCAATGGGAACAGACATGGGGTGCTTCGCTGTGTACCAGAGTTCTGAAGCATGACTTGGGAGTTAGCTGGGAGTCCTCCAAACCATGAGAAGGAATCACTTTCACTTACCAGGAAAAGCTAAAAGCATTTGTACCCTGGCAAAGACAGTCTGCACCCTAGGGCTGCTCTGGGTTCTCCGCCCACTTATAAAAAACAAGGATTGCTTGTTGAAGGGAAAGATATTTAGTTTGATTTGTACCAGAACTTCTGTTTCCTGAGATATTGAAAGTTGGGGGGGGGGTAACAGCACAAAGAACGAGAATTGGGACAATCTAAGGGTGTAGAAGTTAATGCCTGTTGCAGGACAGACACAGACTTCCCTTAGTTGACAGAGGCTAAGCTTCAAGCATGTCCTCCAAAGTCTATGTCTTGGAAATTCTATCTCCAGTGTAACAACACTGGGAGATGGGCCCTCCTTCCCTGCTCCTTCTTCCCGCCCCTCTGCCAAGGCGTGACGCACACAGCAGGAAGTCCTTCCCAGATGCAGTGTCGCGCCCTCAGCCAGACTGCTCTGCAGAGGCATGAGCCAAATGCTGTTTGTTAATGAGCTGCTGAACCTTGGGTGTTATTATAGCTGTAGGAACAGGGTAAGACAATAGGGTGGGCTGAGTGCCCACCCATATTGTGCTCAGCCCATACCAAGACTCTCTTCTGTTCTTTCTTGGTCCAAGCTCTGACTCCTTGGGTCCAGGATTATATCAGGCCATCAAGCCAGAGAGCACAGGGGTTCCTCTGACCTTAGTGATTCAAATAATATGGGCCTTAGCCTCCAAAAAACAGAAGCTGAGGCAAAGGCCCGTGTTGAAGACTGTATTAAGTTCGAATTCAGGAATCAGAGGTAGGAGGCAGAAAACAAGAGGAGATAGGTGTTGTGAGGTCGGTCCTCAAGGTAACCAACATTTGTATCTTAAATGATCAGGACCAGAAGTATTCAGGTTTCAGCTTATATTTTAGTTTCGAATATTTACATATATCATGAGACGTCTTAAGTGAAGAAGTCATATATAAGTATGAGAATCATATTTCACATATACCCTAATATGCAGCCAGAAAATAATTTTATGCATATATTTAATAATTGTACATATGAAGCAAAGTTTCCTGGTATGGAATCTTCCACTGGTAGCTTCATGGTGGTGCTCACAAAGTTTTGGGTTTCAGGGACACTTAACCCTATAAAGTGCATTAGCCCACTGATCTCCATCTTTCAAGGGGGCCACCCGTGTTAATTAGCTTTTCATTGCTGTGAGGAGTATCCGAGAGGAGGAAAGACTTACATTGGCCTGGAGCGTCAGAGAAGTCTTTCCATGGCTGGATGACTCCATTGCTTTGGACCCAAGAGGAGGCAGAAATGGGTCAATAAGCACATGGTAGGAAGAACGGCTTACCTCACCACAACCAGCGAGTGTCAGAAGTCAGAGGAAAGGGCCAGAAAACAGACACATCCCCTGTCTTAGTGGCTTTGACACCATGACCAAAGCAAATTTAAAAATAAAGCATTTAATTGGGATCTTATAGTTCCAGAGGGTTAGAGTCCACAACAAAGGGACAGAAACAGAGAGACAGAGAGAGACACACACAGAGAGAATATGCTAACTGGGAAAGGGAGCTTTTGAGATGTCAAAGCTGACCCCTCAGTGACACATCTCCTCCAAGGTCACACCCCCTAATCCTTCCCAAATAGTTCCACTAACTGTCCACCAAGAATTGAATGTATAAGCCTATTGGGGCCATTACCATTCAAACCCTTCAAAGGTGTGTCTCCGGTGACCCTGGTCCTCCAACTGGTTTCCACCTTTCTCATTCCTGTCACTTCTCCATCTATTCAAATTGAGACTCCAGCAATGGACTAAATCACTCATGAGGTCAAAGTTATTATGAGCTAATCATCTCTTGAGTGCTTCTACAGGCACACACAAGCATGCACTTCATTAATTTCCTGTGAGATCTCTCAATCCAATCAAACCGACCATTAAAATTCTCTGTCACACTAGGTGAATAACTACCAGAGGAAGAAAGGAGAGGAAACTGACCATCAGCTCTTGCTGATGTGAGCTCATGAGTATGAACGCTCTGTGTGACAGAGACCGAGAGCAGCTTAACCCTCAATACCAGCAGGCAGAGGGCATGGTCACTACTACTTATCCATGTGAAGACGGCCAGTGTCCGGAGAGCCAAGGCTGGGCTGACATAGAAGCCACCCCTGTAAATGTACAAGTGAGGCTGAGGGAGTCTAAAGAGGCAACTGAAAGTAGTCAGCGGAGTCTAGCCCTTGGGTCTGAGAATGAGAGACTACAGTTAGATCAGGACAGAAAACACAGTTTTGTTAACCCTTGGTGGTAATGCCTCTGGCAACACCATCCCCCCTGGCTTTGGCTTTAAGTGTTGATTCACAGGGAGCCGAATTCAGTGAAAAACTCCACAGGCTTTGCTGTACATTCCCGACGCTGTTTGTGATGTGGCCGGGGGTTTCCTTTGAACTTAAGTACAGCACTCTTCATTCATCTGCCTGTTAAACCCCTGCCTGTTGACCATGGGCCCCTTGGTTCAGCCCATCAAGACTCCTTACCTCTGAGTCATTTCCATCTCTCTTTGGAACTGCACAAGTGACCGTGTTGTGTAGTGTCAGGACTGCCATCGGTCAGGTTAGAATGGAGCTGCCCACCCTGTCCATGGGGCTGGTATCTGTCTTGTTTCTGGCCTCCCTAGAATTGGAACTTAAAGCAGGATCTTGGGTACTGGGAGTTGGGGGATGGATACTTAGGAGTTGGCAGGAGTGAAGGTCTGAGGAGAACAGGGCAGGGAAAATCAATAAACAGTGCGTGCTGTGCCCGTTACTGCTGTGGACACTGAGGCTAAGCGCTGCTGAGAACTCTCTGAGGAACTGTAGAGAATGCACCTCAGAAATGCCCCACTCCACTCTCACCTGACATTAGCTCCTCCATACCCTCAAAGAAAACCAGCCGAGGAGCTAAGTAAACTTCTGGGGTGGATGGCTGAATGGGTGGGGCTAAGACTGGGTCTCCTTCGTGTCAGAAGATAGAAACAGGAAATTGGATGTGAGCTTGGTCAAGAGTTTACAGGAGACTCACCACGAGCTTCCACAGTGCTGGAGCCAATGGTGTCCATCTGTCTATCCCTCTGCTCCAGAGACAAGGCTGGCGTAGGAAATTCACAAACCAGGGCCTTGTCTGGGGCTTCCAAACCTTTCCAAGTCAGACCTTCAGCAGCTAAGGATGGAACACACTTGCTATGCTTCAGTTTGCTAATGCTGTCACACAAAGTCCTTTGGGGTGGCAGCAATGTAAACAACAGAGATGTACTTCCTCACAATTGTGGGTGCTGCACATCACAATGAAGGTATCAAAGGGGCTAATTTTTCCTGAGGTGTCTCCACCTGAGATGACTACCTGCTTCCTATGTACCCACATGGGCCCTAATCTGTACCTCTTACCAGGACAAAGATTATGCTGGATTACAGCCATAGTGGCCTTATTTTACCTCTTCAAAGATCCCCAGCTTGGAGAGACGGATCGGTGGTTATAAGTTCATACTGTTCCTGCACAGGACCTGAGTTTGGTTCCTAGCACCTACACTGATAGACAGCTCAAACCTCCTATAACTCAAGCTCCAGGAGGGATCTGTCAGACTCCTCTGGACTCCAAGGGCACCTGTATATGTGTGGGGCAAGCACATGGGTGCGGGTGCACATGCACACACACCACACACACACATGTACACATGCACACACATGCGCGTGCGCACACACACATGCACACACACTCAATTAAAAAGTAAATATAATGGGGGGGGGTCGAGGGTTTCTCTGTGTAGCCCTGGCTGTCCTAGAACTTACTCTGTAGACCAGGCTGGCCTTGAACTCAGAAATCCACCTGTCTTTGCCTCCCAAGTGCTGGGATTAAAGGCATAAATATAATTTTAAAAAAACCATTATCTCCAGATGCAGATGAATCTGAGGTGCTGGGGGTTTAGCACTTCAGCATCTGAGCAACGGTTGTGCAACATATAGCACACTACAGCAGACACAATGTTGAGATGTCATGGAACGTCACAACACACGTGGCTCACGGAGCTGAAGGAAGGGGCCCATCCCAGTTTATTTCCTGTTGCTGTGATAAAACACAGACCAAACCAACACCGGGGAAGCCAGAGCTTACTAGGCTCAGGCTTCCAGGTCACAGCCCATCACAGAGGGAAGGCAGGACAGGAATTCAAGCGGGAACTGAAGCAGACGCCATGGAGGAGTGCTGCTTACTGGCTTGCTTCCTGCGTCTATTCAGCTAGCTCTTTACAACAATTCAGTCCCATCAGCCTCGGGGCAGACCTTTAGTGGGTTAGGTCCTCTGTGCCCACAGACCAAGATGATCTATGGTTAGAATTCTAACAACTTCAGCTGTTCTTAGTAGAGAATCACAAACAGCTATCACAGGGACAAAGGAAAGTCTCAAGTCTCCTCTGCTCTCCTCAGGGCTGAGGTCCGGACCTGGGTGGAGAGGGCGTGGCGGAGGCTCAGTAGAGATGCATTAGAACTTGCTAGAAGTTCCTTCTCTACAACTCCACAGCAGCTGATACCATAGGTACCAGACAGAGTAGGTCTTGGAGAGGGGCCTCTGCTGGGAAAGCAATTCAAGAGAGTACCAAAGGAAGTTACTGACTGCAGAGAGCTTTATACCACCAGGTGGGGTCTGGGAACCGGCCACTGAGAGTCCACTGCTTCTACAGGATGCAAGAAGTACAGAGATTATGAGCAAAACTTCCCATCATGGAAAGTCTCTTCAGCTCCCCACACATAATATGTAGTCCTAACACTGGTATAGGAAAAATACTAAAGGGCCCGAGTGAATTTTCTTTTTTCTTTCTTTCTTTCTTTTTTTTGAATATTTTTTGAATTTTTTTATTAGATATATTCTTTATTTACATTTCAAATGTTGTTCCCTTTCCTGGTTTCCCCCCTGAAAATTCCCTAACCCATCCCTCCTCCCCCTGCTCACCAACCCACCCACTTCCTGCTTCCCTGTCCTGGCATTCCTCTATACTGGAGCATCTAGCCTTCTCAGGACCAAGGGCCTCACCTTCCTTTGATGTCCAACAAGGCCATCCTCTGCTGCCTATGCATCTGGAGCCATGGGTCCCTCCATGTGTACTCTTTGGTTGGTGGTTTAGTCCCTGGGAGCTCTGGGAGTACTGGTTGGTTCCAGGAAATCCAGGACACAATGAGAAGACCAAACCTAAGGATTTTATGTATAGAAGAGAGTGAAGATTTACAACTTAAAGGGTGGAGTGGATTTTCACAAGACAGGCAGAATACATCTGGAGTTGAGAGGCAACATGAATTCCTTCTGTAGGAAAAGAAGGGGTTCTGCCTGGGCCCCGAGCTCCCCATGCTCCTCCACCAACAGAAGGTTGTTGGCATCTCAGCAGGGACCTGAGTTTGGGTCTGGTTCTGTGGGTACAGGCAATGGCACTTCAGCTAGTATTGGGGTATCTCTATACTGGAGTCCTGTGTAGTTACAGCCTGAGTTTGTTATATAGAAAACAGTCATCTGGTACCCCCAGGGGTGAGGTGTGGACAAGTGTGCCCTGCAGGTAGGCACGGGAACTTATGGGCAGCTTGGCTACCAGACGATGCTTGAGATAAAGTCTAGAGAGAAGAGACCAAGACCAGTTATGAGCTCAGACCCAGGAAAACCACATGATAGATAAGGTTGGTAAAGGTCTTAGGAGGAAGATTCCCATACACACACTTAGTATAGCCTGTAAGCTTAGCACAGTTAGATGGCTGGGAAAGGGGTATAACTTAGAGGAGCGTCTTCTCTCCAAGACTCTGGGGTTGAACCATTACACCACCACACCCAAAGCTGGGGAGACCTAGGAGAGACATTCAGGAGAGAACATCACTTGCATTCAAGGTGCCAGTACAATATTACAGAGCAGAAGCGGTGATGGGTCTCTTTCCTTCTGTGCTTCCAGAAGTTTAAGAGTCGGTATTGTAACAATCCAGTCTGGGAGCAAGCAACTGGAGGTTCTCACACGCCAGCCCAGGATCAAGAACGGACAAGAGCTTTCCTGTCATGCTGCCCTGCCTCTCCATCTGAGTTAGCTATGGATTCCTGCATGCTATAGCATAGCATATGGATTCCCGATGTGTCATGCATGCTATAGCATAAGCGGAGCCTTCTTGTGGATAGACCATCACTGTCTAGGCAACAGGACCCTGACTATGTCACGTGGGCAACTCCTCACATTCCTTACCACCAAATGAGCAGAGACTGGTTGTTAAGGCCCTTCCACATGTCAGGACTAGACTGGAAAAAGTCACGGTTTACACTTAGATAAATTACAGTGTCAACAGGATCTCTTCATTTTTTTTCAAAGAATTTCCAGTTGAATTATTTTAAAAAGCAAATCATCATAGCATGAGTCACGGCTTACCCCAACACTTACCTCGACAGTTCAGGGACACTGGCATTAAATAAAAAGGAGGGCTGGCCTATTAAGAATTGTTCGTTTTAAATATGCTCCCACACCTGCCTCTGGTGAGTCTTTCTTGACATCCAGAAAGTACCCATATTGGCTGAGATAGTGCTAAAACTCTGGGGTTCCAGGAAAAGCACACTAGCAAATAAAATAGCCTCGATGACTCCGGTGACCTGTAGGTGGGAGAAGCAAATATCTCCAAGTATGCCCATAACCAATTCTCTCACATAGTGAGCGAATTGGTTCTTCAGTGAGCAAATAAGCTGATGAGTGCTCGCTCCCCTGTGTCAAGCACTAGGTTTGAGGAAGCAGACCTTGAACTAACATGGGTTCCTGTTTATGTCACCTCCAACACACACAGACACACACACACACACACACACACACACACACACACACACACACACACACACACACACACACACACACCCGGGCTTCCATCTGTAGACGCTTCCAATTCCTCCTAACCCTAACCCTGATTTTGGTGCAATATCCATGCAAGCTGGGGTCGGGAGGTGTAAACTTGCTTAAGACAAAGTTCGTGCCCTGGTGTCCCCCTCCCAACAACGTCTGGGAAGACATCAGACTAAAGGGACTGGTGGTGCAAAGCATCCAGTCGAGACGCAGATTGCGTTAGGAAAAGGGGAAAAAGACAAGACAGGGGCCCCATCGTTGAGAGCAAGTCAAATCTTTGGGTCAATCCGCTGCTGTATAGACAGTTTTGTAGAATGAGCTCCCAGTGGGACATTTGACAACGACGTTTATAGTTTTAGAATCTCTTAGCACTCTCTCTGGTGAGTGTGGGGAAATTTGCATATGTAGCCTAAGAGTAGGGGGAGGGTTAGTCCTGATTTGCAGGGCCACTCTCTTCTGGTGATGCTTGCTAACTTTGCAGAAGCCTGGACCCTGCGCGGTCAGAATTTCAGAGCACGTGGTGATGTGCAGAAAGTAGCCTGGGGCCACTTTTCTGGCGGGCAGTTTTGCAGAGCCCGCGGCCGCCAGTTCTGTAGAGAGCGCTCCATCGCCGCGTCCTGCTGCGGCAGGGGTCGCCCAAACCTCGCAGAAGGCGGGACGCAGCACGTGGGCGGCGAGGGCTTCCCGTGCGCGCTTCTCCCGCGGCGGGCTCCGTCGCGCGTCCCCGCGCCCCCTGCTCTCCCGGGCTGAAGGCACAGCCCCGCCCGGCCTGCCGCTCCTCCTCCTCCGCCTCCGGGACTTTTACTTTCAGTTTCCCCAAAGCTGCCCTCGAGCCTCGCGGAGGACGCACGCCACCGTGGGCTCCTGGCCGCCGCCGTGGGAACGGTAACTTGGCCGCCATCGCGGCTTTCCCGCCCCTCTTCCGCGCGCTCCCTGCTCCCGCGCATCCCCTCCCCGGGTCCCCCTCCCTTCCTCCCGCAGACTCGCAGAACCTGCTTGGACTGCGAAGCGGTGGCTCAGAAGGCTCTCCACGCCCCTGGCCATAGCTGGCTTTGCGCGGCCTGGCAGTCCCTTGACCTCCTGGCCCGGGGTCTCGCGACATCCGGTACCATTCCGGATGTAACAGGGAAGAAAGAGCGGGTATAGGGCTGTAGATATGGTTGCTTGAACCCGCAAGGACTACCTTGTCAGACAGGCCGGGACGCTTAGGCACCTGGTCCATTCGATGGGAATCTTGGGGGATTGGGGTGGGGTGGGGTCCGGGTGACTTGTGCTCAGGGAAGGAGGGAGTTAGGTGCATAGGTCTTTGACCAAAAAAGTGTGCTTGAACTACACTTTCTTGTCGGGGAACCTTTGCACTGGGACTCTTAAAGTGGCTGGTGAAAAACTGGCGGGCGACACCACACCTTTACTCCTTGGCCTTTCGGGTTTATGGTTAAGTAAGTTTACTAGTAGGCGCAGGTGGTGTTCGTAAGTAGTTCACAGGTCTTTCTCTTGAGCTGAGCTTAGCCCTGGTTTTCTATTGACAAGCTGTTTCTTCCTTCAGAGTTCGGCCAGCCTAACCTTATGCCCCACTCCATACTGTTAAGTCCTAACGTTACAATCTGCCACTCTGCAGCCTCCTACAGGACATGGGCAAAGTCTGGTTACCCAACCATGTGAACCTCAGGTGACACTGGGGGTAGGGTGGCGGCCTCAGGACTTTTTCACTTAAGGAAGAATGTATTTGGGCAGGAGGTGAGTCTGTTCGATGTCTCTGTGTTAGGGAAGCAGGCAGCCCATTTCCTCAGGAATATGTAAGTTCAGGCAATATCCTGACCCACCTCAGTGACTTTTGCCGGGATAAATACCAGGACCATGGAGAGGAAAGTCTTTATTTCATTTGACTATTTCAGGTCACGGTTTGTCATTGAGGGAAGTCGAGGCAGGAACCTGGAGGCAGGAATTCTGATTACTCAAACTCAGCTAGAATTCGTACACAGCCCAGACCCAGCTGCCTGTGGATGGTGCCACTATAGTTGGTTGGGCCCTCCCACCCCGGCCGTTAGTCAAGACTCTTCCCCACAGACATAGCCACAGGCCAATCTGATCTGGGCAGCTCCTCAAGTGAGATTTCCCGTTCCCAGGTGACTCTACGCTGTGTCAACTTGACAATAAAAAAATAAAAAAATTAGACACCACACCTATCAGCTCGAGTCTGGGGACGCTCTCGGGACAGCTGGCATCCCAGTGACCACAGTACTTGCAAATAGGAGCAGCTACATTGTAAGACAGGCATTTGGGGTTAGCCAGGGAGTGGCTGGACATATTATTTTCTAAGCAACCTCTTGGGAGCTAACACACACAGAGCCCCAGTGGCTTCCTGCTGGATCCCATCTTGGCACCTCACACCTCGTGTACAGGACTAGCCCTCCAACAAAAGGGGCCTCTGGAGGACCAATTACAGCCAAATGCTAACAGCCAGCGTCACACATCTTACATCATTTAAAGAAGGCATTCCACGTCTCTTTACAGCAGGCAAGCCCTGTCTCTGTAATGACTGACCTTTGCAGCCCCTGAAAAAAGTGTCAAGTACAGAGAAGTCATGCTAGGAAGGCCCCCCAGGCAGCACGGATGAGCCCAGACGAGATGGCTTTCTCGGAAGGTTTGGAGGTACAGGACTCAAAACCAAGAGTCGGCCTGGCTTCAGTGACGTCACCGAGGTTAAGCACCCTACTTGGTCACTACCTGAGATCTTTGAATGTTTCCCAAGACTCAAGTGGATCAGCACGGGGGCAAGGAAGCTACTGGGTTCTTAGCCTTCCTGATCGAGGAGTCAAGTCCACTGTGGCTGATGCAGGCTGTTGGCAGGAAGGCTTCTCTGGTCTGTTTGCTCTGTTGCCGTGGGCCTGTGGTGTCAGAGGCAGGCATCCTGGTGGTGAGAGTATATGATGGAGCAAAGTTGTTCGCCTCAGGGCAGCCAGGAAGGTGCTTTGGGCTTGCAACAGATGGTGGTGTAGGCATTGTGGAGGAGTCTCCCACTGACACCAGTTAGGGCTGACCACTTGTACATGGGTGTGAGGCCATCCATTGGAGTAGACCCTCCCTCCCCTAACACTCCTTAGCTCCTCAGCCAGGAATGGGTGCCTGTCGTCTTCAGGCCTGAGTCAGCTTTCTCTTAGCATAATAAGTACCTGAGGTGATCAGTTTAGAAAGAGTAATCTGTTCTGCTTCACCATTTTAGAGCCTCCAGCCCATGGTTGCGTGGGCTGGTTGCTGATAGAGAACAACCTGGTACATACTGGTCTATTTTTCCTCACAGTGATCAAAACCCGAGAGGGCAACTTAAAGAGATTTCTATCTTGGGCTGGAGAGATGGCTCAGCAGTTAAGAGCACTGACTGCTCTTCCAGAAGTCCTGAGTTCAAATCCCAGCAATCACATGGTGGCTCACAACCATCCGTAATGAGATCTGATGCCCTCTTCTGGTGTGTGAAGCTAGCTACAGCGTACTCACATATAATAATAAATAAATCATAAAAAATAAAAAAAGAATTCCTATTTTAAAAAAAAGAGATTTCTCCTTTTAGAGTGGTGGGTCCCAACCTTCCTGATGCTGCTGCCCTTTAATACAGCTCCTCATGTTGTGGTGACCCTCAACCATATAATTACTGTGTTGTTACTTCATATCTGTAATTTTGCCCCTGCTGTGAATCATACCGTAAACATCCGACATGCAGCCCCCGAAGGGTTTCTACCCTCCGTTCTAGAGTGGTTTTGGCTCCTGGTTCAGAAGTCTCAGTCCACCTGTGGCAGAGCACCCTGGTAACCAGATGTTGATTCCCTCTGACAGCCGGGAAGCAGGGAGAGGCTGCAGGAAGGGTCCAGGTACACACTACCCTTCCAGGAACTCCCAATGCCCTACTTCCTCCAGGAGCTTCCAGTGTACCACCAGCTGGAGACCAACCAAGCCTGAGTTCAACACTTGAGTCTGTTGGAGGCCCCATTGATTTTGAGTCTCAACAGTAGGGTATTGGCTTTATGGCTTAGAGGTAAAAAGGAGAAGGGAATGGGTCTCATTATTTCCTCTGAGGATGCATCAGCAACAGGAAGCTCCCCAGGAGGCCTCATTTTGGGGTCCTCCTAGCAGCAGGATGCTGGGGACTTTTGGGGAGAAGGGACACACCAAATCCAAACCAGCCAGATCTTTCATGCGTTTATTTATTTATTTATTTACTTATTATTTATTTATTTTTAAACTGATGTTGCTATCCAGGTGTGTGAATCCCTTCTGTACGCACACCCTCTCTCCTCGGTTTTGGGGGTTAGCCTTTTGGATATACACATTTTCTTCATCCATCCATTGGTCTTAAAATGTGTTCCTCTGTTGCATCTCCTTAAGGAAGGAGACAGGAGATGAAACCGTTAGAGGCTCCCTGCTATGTTCAGTTCTGAGAGTCCGACCCTCAGTGCTGGAATCTCTACTGTGTGCAGTTCTGAGAGTCTGACCTCCCGGTGCTGGAATCTCTACCATGTGCAGTTCTGAGAGTCCGACCTCTCAGTGCTGGAATCTCTACCGGCACCTACACGTCCAGGTTGTAGTCTGGCCTGTGGGGAATGGCCAGAGCTGGAGCCTCCTATCCTGGAGTCATAAGGACCTATATATTCTCTCTCTCTCTCTCTCTCTCTCTCTCTCTCTCTCTCTCTCTCTCTCTCTCTCTCTCTCTCCCTCCCTCCCTCCCCCCTCTCCCCTCTTCTTCCCTCTCTCCCTCTCTCTTTTTTGAATCTCTCTCTCTCTCTTCCCTTTCCCCTCTTCTTCCCTCTCTCCCACTCTCTGTTTTATGGATCTCAGGTTTAACCCTTAAGATTAAATTTGGCAAAAGAGTCGAGGCTTAAGACCACATTGAAGGTAGTATCTTTTCCTGGTAGGTTTGAACAAAACTTTGACTTGTTAACTTTAAAAGATATTTGAACGCCTGCCTTGTTGATGGCCCTGCACTGATGAAGTGTATGTGAAACTGCAGGGTGTCTTCCATGCCCGGCCTCTGCTTCGTTCCTCTGTACTGACGTGAGAAATATTTGGGGTCTGATCTGAAAGATCTGTGTCTTGACCAGAACCATGTTGGTGACTGTGGTAAAGCTTGTGATGTGCAGAGAGACATAGTGGGCATCCGATTTCTCCCAGCCACTGCAGATGTGACCCCAGGTTCCTTCCTGACTCAGTTCTTTCTCCTTCCCCTCCCCTCCGCTGTTCTCCCCCTATCTCTCTGTCATCCGCTGGAAGATAATGTCACAGTGAGACATTACAGCTACAGTCCGCAGAGCTGTTGCCTGGCCTGCGTGGCTGTCCCTCTCTAGGCTGTATTTCCAACTCTAGATGTCATTCCTTTTTTTTAAGATTTATTTATTTATTTTTATGTATATGAGTACACTGTAGCTGTACTCATGTGAGTACAACTCGTGTGGTTGCTGAGAATTGAACTCAGGACCTCTGCTCTCTCCGGCCCCGCTCACTCCAGCCCAAAGATTTATTTATTAGTATATGTAAGTACACTGTAGCTGTCTTCAGTCACACCAGAAGAGGGCATCAGATCTCATTACGGATGGTTGTGAGCCACCATGTGATTGCTGGGATTTGAACTCAGGACCTTTGGAAGAGCAGTCAGTGCTCTTAACCACTGAGCCGTCTCTCCAGACCCTAGATGTCATTCCTTGTCCCATTCTGGAATGAAGGATAGTCTATAAAAAACTGGCGCCATCTTCTGTTCCAACCGAGTGAAAACATCCCTAGGCCAACCCTGAAGGGTGTGCCCATACTGTCCCAGAAGGCTGAGGCCTCCTACCACGGGCTCAGGTCTAAGAACACAGAAAGCTGAAGTTTGCCAGTTGCCTTTGGTTGCTGAGAGTGAACGAGGATTTGATTTGTGAGCAGTGATTCCAATATGGATTCTCCCTGGACCAACTGTATCTTGTTTAGCTAGTTCTAGTCCCATGGGGGGATTCATTTCCTCCAGCCTTCCACTCAATATTTATTTAATAAGCACCTTCTGTGTGCCAGATGCCTCTACCACAATGAGTTTATTTTGTCCTGTGGGAGCCAAGCAATTAGCGGAGCACAAATAAATGGAAAATAAATACAAGAGCCAAGTAGGCAGTGAGCATGGATAAACGGGCAGGTAGTAAATGCCTGTGTCTACTCACAGAGGGAAAACAGGCAGAGGCAGGGTGTAACAAGCAGACTTTGCTCACAGAAACAAGCGGACTGGTCTCCTCACACCTGTCCCAGGGTGTGAAGGGCCTTCGAATCCAAGGAGGCGGGTTAAACAACTGAATTTTTAAATAGTGAGGATCACTTGAAGTTGTGTGTCTGTGGGGTGTGTGTGTGTGTGTGTGTGTGTGTGTGTGAGTGTGTACACATGTGTGACTACAGACCAGAGGTCGGCCTCAGGTGTCACTCCAAGACTCGTCCTACTATGTAGCTAGACTGGTTTGACAGTGAAACTCCAGCATCCACAAGTCTGGGGTCTGGACTGGTTTTGGTTACAAGCACATGCCATCATTGTAGGGCCACCATTGAGGGATCAGACTCAAGACCTCACTCACCCGTGCACCGTTGAGCTAGCCCCATAAGCTTCTTGAAGGTTCCTGAGCAGGAGATTCATTTGCTTGCAGTCCACTTGGGTCAGTTGTGTAGAGTGAAGCTCTTGTACACACAAGTGTGCGCGTGCGCGCGCACACACACACACACACACACACATCCCTGCAGTGCAAAGCGCTCTGTGACTCAAGAGTTACTGCTGCCGCTGAAGCGTGCCGGGTGATGTCAGGCTGGGCATGAGCGCCTGTGACCTGCCAGGAACTTAGGGGGCTGATTGTTACGAACCTGACGGAGCCTACCCAGTTTATTGTACACATGTTTAAGAAAGCCGTGGGAGCTGGAGCAGAAGCTCCGAGGTCAGGGGCTTTGGTTTCTTCGAGTTGGTTACCTGGTCTCTCGAAGGAGGCCGTCCATAGAGTTGGCACGTACATATCGGATGACGCTATTACATGGATGGTGCAGCAGCTCTGAAGCTTAGACATGCAAAATGGCTCACCCCTACGTTTAATTCCTTAAGGGCTATGTCACCTGAAAATGCTAAAAGAAAGAGGCCTGCAGTTGGTAGAGTGCTGTTCACGTGTGAAGACCTGCGTTCAGTTCCTAACACGCATGTATAGAACCAGGAGTCTCGCCGCACAGTTGAGACTGGTGGATCCTTGGGGTTCCCTGGCCAGCCAGCCTACCCTCATGGGGAGATCCAGGCCAGCGGGGAGCCTGGCTGAAAATACACAGGTCAGAGCCTTAGGGAGTGACGACCAAGGTTGACCTGTGGCTTGCAAACACGTACACACACGTTGACTTGTTCACACATGAACGCACACACAATCACAAGGCTAAGACTCCACTCTGCATCTCTGTTTATTTGGTGTGGTTCTCCTCCTAGATGACAGATGATCAGGACTGTGCTGCGGAACTGGAAGAGGTGGATACTTCCAATGAAGACGGAGTCGATGCCAGGCCAGACCGCTCCTCCTTCATCAACTCCTTCCACTGGTAAGTTCTCTTCTTGTCTGGACTCGTCACCCCTCAGCCACTTAGACCCACTTCATACCCGGAAGGGGACACTTAGGAAAGGAGGTTTGTGTTGGACCTCCTAGCTTAGGCAAGTCCAGGAAGGCAGCCCTGTGCTGTGGGGACTCCTGCTCACAGCTTGGGAGCCAGTCTCCAGGAGTGAAGACCTGCTCTCATCAGAGTGAGGCAGGGGCTGCGGATGGCGGTCGGTAGGGATCAGGCTACTGAATAGCAGAGATTGGGTTCTAGGAATAGCAGGTACCAGGGCAGCTTGCTCCTGGGGTGAAGCTGGAGCCCTCCATGCTCAGGTCCTGCCTTTCCTGAGTTCACATTGTGTTCTACCTCTGCCGTGTATGAATCTTCATTAATATTCATATTATCACATTTAATTCATGCATATTTCCAGGCGATGGGCCTGTCGTTGATCTAAGGTTTGTCACTTTTGTGACGGGTCAATTATAGATGGTTGTGCTGAAATCAGTGTCTAGGCAGTACCAGCTGAAGAAATCCCACATGAAGGGATTTCTATTTAAAAGGAGGACTGGGCCCGCAAGGTGGCTCCGTGTTTCCAGTCTGCCAGCTGGCCAGAATTTATCCCCTGAACCCTCATGGTAGAAAGAACTGACTTCCCCCAAGTTCTTTGACTGCCACAAGTACACAATTGAATAAGTAACATGATTTAAGAGGAAGGCTGCAGGGAGCAGAGGACCCTTGCACCTTCTTTTGATCCGGGACAGGTATGCATTTCCTGAGGGTCAGGCACACCCCTCTTCTTTATGTGGTAATCCCCACCCCCATCTACAACTTCACTTTCTAACGGTTCAATTACTCAGCAACCATGGTCTGAAATTGTTAAATGGGAGACTCCAGAAATAAGAACTCATTGGTTTTTTAAGTGGCACATTTCTCATCTCGCGTGGTATGGCGGAGTCTGATGTCACGCCGCTGTCCCATGCAAGATGTGTCATCTCTTTGTGCAGGATGTTAGCTACCAAGTCGTGGCTCATGGTAGTGCTGTGCTCTGTCCGGGTTATTCTGTTTATTTAATAATTCCTCCATAGGGTGGGTTCTTAATGCTACAATCCCTACATGCCCAAAGGAGGGTGCACGCAGAGTTCTTTCTTTAATCGGAAGTTCTCAACCAGCGAGGAAATAAAAGCCCGTGCTCAGGTTGCTGAGTTCTGCGGTAAGAAAGGACTTTTTCAGGGGCCTGGGGCCTGAGTGGTTACTCACTTACCATGTAAGTGTGACGATCAGAATTCGAATTCCCAGAACTCATGTAGTAGGTGGGTGGTGGCCTGCCCGTAGTTCCAGCCTTCTTTGGCAGAGACAGAGGAATCCACAGAGCAAGCTGACTGGTGAGACTAACCAGCGTACTGTGAGCTCTGGAGTTGAATGAGACATTTTGCCTCATTGAAGAAGGTGGAAGAGCCTTGGATGCTAATTCCTGGTGTCAGCCTAGGGCCTCAACATACACACACCAGTTGCAAACGTGCCTTCACATACACGGACACAGCATACACAGACATGCGTGCACACACACACACACACGGAAAGGGGAGAAGAAAGCATCTTCTCTCATGAAGTTGTAAACAAAGGAGATGTACTAGGATGCCGTGCTGTTCACGCTGCAAGCCTGTCTACTGTGCTGGTGACATCATCATGGTGCAAAAGGCACAGGACAATAGGGTTTGGTATTGCCTATGGTCTGGGGGGTCCCAACAGTGGTCCCGGAACGCATGCCTCACTGGTAAGAAGGGATGCCCCACGGTGCTTCCTAAGCCATTCCCACTGGACACAGACCGCAAGGGCATGATGGCTGAAGCTGGACTCAGGGCAGTGCTCGGGAGGGGGAGAGCTGACTCATGAGGCTTCTTCTGAAACCCTCCAGAGAAACAGCTGCAGGTCATACCGTCCCAGACGAAAATAGGACTCAGGAGAGTAGTCCCCAGTGCAGCGGGCTTAAATTTCCATGGACGTCACCTGAGTTCAGGAGTAGTCCATTGGAGTTCCAAATAATATGGCTCCAACTAATGGGCACTTTAAAAGCCTGGTGAATTGGCCCAGGGTAACCTATTTCCCAGAGAAAGCCACTTAGAGGAGTGGCCTTCAAGGGTTAAATGTCACATTCTGACACTGCACCCTTGTACAGCTTAGGCCGGCATGACTATTTAGATGATGTAAAAAAATGATTATTAATATTCTGTATATATTAATGCGGGAAATTAGTATAACAGCAGTTTTTCCTTAACCAGCTCGTTCCCCAAATAACCACACAGAGACCTTTTAATATTTCAGAGGCTTAGGCCTTTGCTCTCAACCAGCTCATCTAAGTTAACCTGACCACCTAGCCCCATCCAGACACACGGGTTGCTATACCTTCCAGGCCGATAGTCACATCTCCCTTATGTCTCCTGGTGGAAGGGCCTTCTTTCTTTTGCCCAGAGTTTCTTTCTCCCTCTCAGGAAGTCCTCTCTCTACTGCCCAGTTACAGGCTCTAGCCTTTTATTGACCAATTAACTTGGAGAGCAAGGTTTGCACAGCAAAGCAAAGGCTGCTGTACATGAGTGTCTTGAGGCAACCTGACCCGGGGGTACAGAATTTAGCTCATGAATACACGGTGGCCACAGACCAACCCAACAAGACAATCGCAATGGAGGTCTCACTTTTGATTGTTCAGGGGAAAGACAAATAGGAATTGTTTAGCAGTCAGTAGAGTCTTTGGAGCATTGTACTTCACAGAAGATAGAAAAAGAAATGGCATGGTAACCGGATGACCTTTGAGCACCTTGTCTTTGCGCGACTGATGAGTCTAAACAGGAAGTGACTACAGCCATCTGTTTCGTTGAAAGTATAGAAACCACTTTGGTGGACAGAATTTTATCTCATTTTTTTTTTTTTTTTTTTGGTTTTTCGAGACAGGGTTTCTCTGTGTAGCCCTGGCTATCCTGGAACTCACTCTGTAGACCAGGCTGGCCTCGAACTCAGAAATCCACCTGCCTCTGCCTCCCAAATGCTGGGATTAAAGGCGTGCGCCACCACCGCCCGGCCCTTATCTCATTTTTTACCCTTACATTTGCCTTATTTTTCAATCCTCTGTCTGTCTGTCTGTCTGTCTGTCTCTCTCTCTCTCGCCTTTTGTTTTATTCTCTCTGATTGAGTCACTTGAAAGTCTTACGTTCCTCACCCAAGCATGCAGCTGCGGATACCGTCCACACTATCGAGTGTTTATTTGTATGTGTTTGAAGGCGTCTTCCAGTTCCCCTGAGTGTTATAAGGAATCCATCTCAACAAAGCTCCGGTTCCATTATTGCTCCAGATAAGTCATTAGATTATTACCTTGTTAGTCATCAGGATGATTAAGTAGGAATTGCAGATGATACAGAACTTGCGGGCTTTAAAAATGGCTCTTAATAATGAAGAAATATACTCTGTGCTGGATAAGAAAGCCAGTGTCTCTTTGCTTACCTTCCATTTTTAGACATGGAATCACCGGAGAGTCATGAATAAATTCATGAGATGGAATAATGCTGCAATAGCAATGCCACCTAATTCTTGAATTCCCTCTGCGTTCTGTACTGAGAATGGCAACTCAGTCAGGCGCTTCCTCACGTTCAAAGTCAAGAATTGGGAGTCACCTGACTTCTTGTTCAACCTTTGGGGACAACACCACCCCTCAGTTTCTAGGAAGGACGTCAGAAGTCTGCGTCGAAGCTCCTCCAGCAGTTGTTTCTGAGGCTGTCTACGTTTTAGTTAGTGGCAAATCCATTTTAACTCAAAAATATCAGAAAAGGAAGCACGTATAAACGTTTGAAACTAGTCTTTGTAATAGAGTTATGGATGTGCGCATGCGCACTGCATTAGGAACGCCCAGCACTCGCACAGCGCGCTCGTGCAGTAGTGCATACAGCGGTGTGATACAGTTTGCAAAGTCAGCTCGTCAAGCAGTTACCCCACACACAGGCTCCTTCTCAGTACAGCTCTGAAACCATTTTTCACTCAGCAAATGTCTTACGAGGCATCCTGTGACAGTCTCGATGTGCTAAGTTCTCAGTTATAACTGGATGGGCAGGGCGGGGCTAGGGAGGGGAGCATGGAGCTCATCTCCGGTACCATCCTGATCCAGTGCTTGCTCCACCCTCCTGAGACTCTAGGTCTACCATGAGGGAATGGGTGGGGCGGTGGGGCTGACAGGTACGGTGCCACTAAGCCAGTCCCATTACATCCTGAATCCTAAATGAATGGATTTCTTCAGGATGTTTTCCAGTGTCTAATTGGATTTGGCACAATCCAAACCTGGGTTCCAGATACCAGCTTCCCCCTTCTCATATGTAACAGGAAACCCCACTTGTCCCCTTATGGGGTGACTGGGCCCTCTGCAGCGTATTAAGAACGGTTCTGCCAGCTACACAGTGGAGATGGGAGGATGGGAAAGGGGGGACCCACATCATTGGAAATGGAGAATCTGGCCGTGTGTTTGCATAAAGCAAATGACTAAGGCCTTTGGGAAAACTGGGAATTCTGCTTGAAGACCCAGGCCTTGGCGAAGCCATTTTGCAAAATTAGATGTAGACTGTGGCGTGCCCTCTCCACCTTAGGAAAGTGATCAAGCTTGGGTCACCTGGTTCAGGTCTACTGTACCTTTCCAGTACTCGGCTGAAGGCAACATCAGAGCTCATGTAATCATTAGCAACACTTTGGTGTGTCCTTGCATGAGATCTAATACATGCTGTTTTTCTTAAATGCTGATTTTGTTGCGTCAAGTATAAGACAGAACTGTTGAATTATTAAACAATTGTGAAATATTAGTTTATTTTCTCAGCTTTCTTTAGGCATCTGACTCTTTAAATCAGGGCTTCTTAAAGTCTTTTCATTTATGACCCAAGAATTTGTGTGTGTGTGTGTGTGTGTGTGTGTGTGTGTGTGTGTGTGTGTATCACAGGACTGGCTCAATCCACCAGCTCCCAGGTAATGATGCAGAGACTTGTATTTATTTGTGAAAGCTTAAGCTATTTCTCAGCTAGCTCATATAACTTAATTAACCCATTTATTCTGATCTAATTTCTGGCATGTGGCCCATTAGTTACCTCTGATAAGTCCCACTTCCTCAGGCTGACTGGTGAATCTACCTCTCTCTCTTTCCCAGAGTTCCCATCTCTGCCTGGAAGTTCCACCCCTCCTCTCCTTCTTTGCTGTAGACTACTCCGCTCTGTTAACCAATCAGAAGGTGATGGAGAAGATGTTTATAAAACACTGAGACAGGCAGTGCTTCTTAAAAATAACAGTACCAGAGACCCAGTACTCAACACTGCCATTACAGAAAATCAGCATTTGAATAATACAAAAATAACCCTTATACACTGCACAAGAGGCACAAGAGATTATCCCAATGTGTGTGTGCATCTGCTTACATGTGGGTATACCTATAGATATAGGTATAGGTATAGAAACAGCAAATGTTTACTAATAATAAATTAATCCAGGAGTTTAAGGCTGGGGAGACTGTCCAGTCTTGAGGTGTGTATGACACAAGCGTGAGGTCCTGAGTTCTACTGTTGCCAGTACCATGTAAATGCAGTGTAAATCCATGTCAATAAGATGCGGTTAGGGTTTGCCTGGTATGGTGTCATGACGTACAGTCTCAGGTCTAGAGAGGTGGAGGTGGGCAGGTCACTGGGGCTCACTGGCCAGCGCCCAGCCTACTTAGTGAGTTACAGTCTCAGAAACCAAGGTAGGTAGATCCTGAGGAACATCATTTAAGGTTGCCCTCTGGCTTGTACACACACACACACACACACACACACACACACACACACACACACTCAGTCACTTGGACACACATATGCACTTACACCCACACATACACTGTCACCTGGATGTACATATACACTTACACACACACACAGTCACTTGGACACACATATGCACTTACACCCACACATACACCGTCACCTGGATGCACATATACACTTACACACACACACACACACACACACAGAGTCACTTGGACACACATATGCACTTACACTCACACATACACCGTCACCTGGATGCACATACACACACACACACACACACACACAGAGTCATCTGGACACACAATGGACTAAACCTGGGCACATATATGATATGCTCTTACACACTCACATAGTTATCTGGACACACATAGGCACTTACACACACACATACACCGTCACCTGGATGCACATATACACTTACACACATACACACACAGAGTCACTTGGACACACATATGCACTTACACTCACACATACACCGTCACCTGGATGCACATATACACACACACACACACACACAGAGTCATCTGGACACACAATGGACTTAACCTGGGCACATATATGATATGCTCTTACACACTCACATAGTTATCTGGACACACATAGGCACTTACACACACACATACACCGTCACCTGGATGCACATATACACTTATACACACACACACACACACACACAGAGTCATCTGGACACACAATGGACTTAACCTGGGCACATATATGATATGCTCTTACACACTCACATAGTTATCTGGACACACATAGGCACTTACATACACACATACACACATATACTCACATAGTCACCTAGACTCATATGCACTTACACACACACACACTCACACAGTTATCTGGACACACATAGGCACTTACATACACACACACATACACACATACTCACATAGTCACCTAGACTCATATGCACTTACACACACACACACACTCACACAGTTATCTGGACACACATAGGCACTTACATACACATACACACATATACTCACATAGTCATCTAGACTCATATGCACTTACATACCCACACACTCACAGTCACCTAGACACACATAGGCACTTATACACATACACACTCACAGTCACCTAAACACACATATGCACATACACACACACACACACAGTCTCACAGTTACCTAGACACATATAGGCACTTACACACACACACACACACTCACACAGTCACCTGGACCACATATGCACTTACACTCGTATATTAAAAGAATTTATTTAAAATAAGTCCTTGGCAGACTGTAACTTTGCCAGTTATCAAAACTGGAAGTGAGTTTGTAGTAATGAGATAGATGTGCCTGATTGTTTTTACTTTGAGAAATCTCAGTTGAGCCAGGCATGGTGGTGCAAGCCTTTAATATGGGAGGCTAATGCAAGCAGGTCCCAAAGTTTGAGGCCAACCCAGTCTACAGAGAGAAACCTGTCTCAAAAAAAAAAAAACAAAAAACAAAAAAAAAACCCCAACAACAACAACAAAAAGAAATCTTAGCTGAATATTTGATACTACAGAACCTAAAAGGTCTTCAAGTTCCCCAGGGTTGCTGTGTTGATTTTAAAATTCTCAAGGCTAACAATACCACTTTAACCCACAAAACTCCCAAGTGCATGTAAGGCAGTTGTAGAAATGGTTGGAAATTCTCTTCTAATCCCAAACTAAAAATTCTTTTATGAAACACACATCAGTAAGTCATGTAGCAGTTTCAAACATTCCAACACAAGCCAGTCTTAAGCTACTTATTGAACACTTTGGTGTGAACATGAGAATATTTTTGCTTTATATTATTTTGTTTTACTGGGTTTATTAGGGCTTTCATTATTTGTTTTGTTTTGTTTTTATTTTCTTGTCCTTTTGAAACAGGAGCTTTCTATTTAGCCTTGGCTGTCCTGACACTTGCAGTGTAGATCAGTCCGACCTTGAACTCAGAGAGATCCATCTGCTTTGCCTCTGGAAGTGTTAGGATTAGAGGCGTGCCCCTGCCACACCTGCCTGAGAGTAAGAAAAAAAACTGTGAAGTCTGTTTTCTGTAATTAAACCCTTATGTTTCCATAAGGCAGAAAGCTTCGTATGTTCACAGGGACACCGCAGTTCACGCTACACGGTAGTCTTGAATCTGAGCCAGCCTGTCTCTGTGTTCACTGGCTTTTCTGCTCAGTGCAAAGTGCAAGAGGCGGACGAGCCCTGCCCGAAGCTCCTCCGATCCACTATTTGACTGTCCACCAGTTTCTGGTCTGTATGTGAGAAACCTACTATTGCCAAAATGTTTTTGTCCCCGCTCCTAGGTTACACAACTACATATAAAGGGAGTTATGACTTCAAGAACTGGGTGTTCAATAAAACACCGGCCCCTACCAGGAGGAAATCCGTGTAAATAGGATGCACTTAGGATCTGTAACATCCCTAAAATCACTTTGATATTTTTTCTGACCTAAGATAGAAAGTTTTTTCATCTATTAAAGTTTCCTTGGCTTTAAAATGACACTTCAGATCCCGTAACTCATTTATATTACTACACTCATGACTTAAGTATTTATAGAGTGACAGGGAACAGGGAAGTCCCCTGCAACAAGCGTCATAGTTTGGTTGTTTTTTGTTTTTGTTCTTTGAGATGGTCTTGCTTTGTAGCCCAGGCTAGCCTCTAGATTCCATCCCTCCTCTCTCAACCTCCCAGATCCCTGGATATAGGTGTTCATCACTGTTCCAAGCCCTAAGTGCCCTTAGAGGCTGAGCCAGGATTTGAAACTTGCCATTTGCCTCTCTTACCTGACCACCTTGTGCCTTTATAACCTCGGTTCTGTGAGGGCCTTGGGCCCTCCCCCCCCCCCCCCCGCAATGGGAAGCAAGGTCTTTGTGGGGCTGCAGGATGGAGCTAAACTGAGGCGCTTTGGAATAGGTCCTCTGACCATGAAGTCATTTCAGGGCTTTCACAACAGGGTAATTTGATCAGTCACAGTTTTAAAGAAAATGCTAGCACCCTAGAGCTGCCTCAGGCCACACAGGATTGCAGGGAAGGAGGAGGCAGCCTGCAGCAAGAGAGGCAGTAAGTCAGAGTCAGGTGTGGACAGTCCCCAGCCCACCAGCCACCCACCAGCCATGTGTGGTTAAGAATATCTGTGAGTGTGGCCCAGCACAGTGTTACTTAAAACATTGTGAGGTTTTAGGGTTGGTTGGTTTGTTTGTTTTAGCAACTTTTTCTGTAACTTGATTGGACTGCATGCTTCTGAGCGGGAACTTTGTAGGTGTAAAGTTGTGTCAAGATCTCAAAAGGTTGGAATGCCTGGTAGTTGGCCTAGGAGTCAGGTAGGTGGGACAGGGCAGCCAGACTCCAGGGTGCCCGGTAGGCAGAAAGCAGCAGATCTTTGGTGACCAAGCCTTTGCCTCCACCTCTACTCGGCCGCCAAAGCTCTGTTGATGAGAGGGAACTCGAGGAAAGCAGAGTCTGATCCTCAGAGACGGTTACGCTATGGGGGGGGGGAGTGTAGAAAGTACAGCTATTTTAAACTTATCCCCAACTAGCTTACAAATAAATGAGAATCGGACTGTGGTTATTTTATTTGGCTTTGACAATTACTGGGGATAACCCCTAATCTTCTAACTGCTGGCCTGGCTCCCTCTCCAGCAATGTACCCCAGATACTTGCTGTTTCTCCTGGACACGTGCTCAAGGCCCGGCTCCCCATGTGGTGGCTTCCTCCTCTCTTCCTGGCCTCTCCTCTCTTCTCTCTCTTCTGCAACGCCCAAACAGGTCAATCAAAATTCACCTATTTCTAACCCCTCCAGCAAACTGGCCACCGCCAATTTTATTTAACCAAGTTTTAAATCAAGGAACAAGGTTTGCACAACAAAAGCTTGCAAAAGTGAGAATTCACATATAGACCCTGACCTTCAGGTCCAGAATTTAGCATTACAATACACAGCAAAAGACCAAACAACAAAGGCCTCAGGCAGCCACCATTAGGCACAGTGTGATTGGCAGAACAGTGTAACTTTTAAACTGATTGTCTCTAGGGAATGAGGTAGGTGATCAGTGGTCAGTCCTGCATAATGTATCCCCACCCACAGGTCAGTTCCCCCCTCCCTGTGGTCTGAGGAATGTTAATTAGCCTCTCCCTTCCCGAGGGGCAAGTATTCCATGACCTTTCCAAAGTTCCTGAGCTGACCTTTTCACAGTCAGTGCTCTTAACCACTGAGCCATCTTGCCAGCCTTAGGGTCCTGTTTATTTTTCAAGACAGGATTTCTATGTGTAGTCCGGGATGTCCTAGAACTCACTTTGTAGTTCCAGGCTGGCCTCCAACTCAGAAATCCACTTGCCTCTGCCTCCTGAGTGCTGGGGTCAAGGGTGTACACCACCACTGCCATACAGTCTTAGGGAATTTGGAAGCCCATCATCACTGGGTGTGGGAGCTCTGGGGAGTGTGGCTGGTCCTCAGGATATCCCTAGCCACACAAGTGGTGCCTTCTCTCCCCATCCATCCCTTATCTCAGGCTCCTCATCAGGCAGTGGCAGGAGACGCTAGCACTCCTCAGCTGTCCCTAATTAAGAACCTAATTACCGGGCTGGAGAAATGGCTCAACGGTTAAGACTTCTCTTCCAGAGGTTCTGAGTTCAAATCCCAGCAACCACATGGTGGCTCACAACCATCTGTAATGGGATCTGATGCCCTCTTCCGGTGTGTCTGAAGACAGCTACAGTGTACTCACATGTATAAAATAAATAAAATTAAAAAAAAAAAAACCTAATTACCCACTCACTCACCCTGGAAGGCTGGAAGAGTTCTTAGGGTCGATGCTGGGCGAAACATCCTTTCTCCCAAATGCCCAGAGTTCAGGCCTTCACATCCTCTTGTCCTTTTGTGTTGTGGCCACTAGATGGCAGAACCACATTGTTTTATTCTATATCGGTGCCACTAGCCTTTAATAAATCCAAACTGTCCTTTACTTAAAGTTCACATATTAAAATGTTCCTCTACCTTTCTGGTTATTAAAAAGCATTTGTGAAACACAGAAAAACACAAAAGGAAAAAGACCAAAGATGGTTTTAGGACTCCTAAAGCGTGGTTCTTAAGCTCTCCAGAAGAAATCGCTAAGGGAGTCTACATTAAATATGAATCATAGTTGATAGCGCAAGGCCCGGTGCCCTCAAGGTCCTGAACGGAGCCCTCTCTGAAGGCAACAAGGACCCTGGAGCAGCTGGAAGCCATCAGCTGCAGTCTGTGAGCCATGCAGTCTCTGCCCTGGCCGTGAGTTAAATTTTTGTAAAATGCTTGTGCATATCCACAGAAAATAAAATATAATTGCTGAGCGTAGGACTAGGAGGACTGAGAGGCTGGGGAAGGAAAGTCTGAGGAGGAACTGGAATTTGAGTTTCCTTGGCATCGCCAGGGGGCACTGGAGGGCAGGGAAGATGAAATGGTCAGGCCAGGCCAGTGATAGGTTCTGCCTGGAACCTTGGGTAAGCCACCAGATTGGCATGGGATGGTCTTGGCGAAGTGAGCACTGAAAGCCATTGGGGGTCCAAACCAGGAGCTGTCTGCCCACCCCTGGAAAACGTTGCATTCTTACACGTCCGTCGCCTGCAAAATCAAAATCTTGAGTGAAGGTCACACAAGGTCAGAATTCAAAAAAATACTGCAGAGTAGTGAACAGACTTCACCCAGTTGTCAGTGCCCTAGACTTCTCAGGCCCTCCCATGTCCCTGGCTGAGAGTCTCTGTGCCCATCTGAGGCAGAGGACAGGAACAAAGGCTGCCTCTCTGAATCTGATAAACTCCTTTCTGCAGGCTCAAGTTGCATGGCTCCTCCAGCCTCGTCCCCTAGGGAGTGTTTAGTAAATGGCGCTTGGTTATAATTCTTTTTTCCATCCTCTAGTCTGGGTTTCTCCACTAGCATGTGTTCTATATAAACAGCTCCCTATTTAAAAATGTGTTGCTTGTGTAATTATAAGAACGGTCAGGTGGCTGCTGCCTTCACTCGGGAGGAAAGGAGGGACGCTCAGAGGGAACGCTTGTAATTAATAGACAAGAAGAGGAGGCTGGACTGTCCCCCATTCTGAAGACTGCGCTAAATCAAACATGCTGGAACATGTTCCTGCGAAGGCAGGGGCACCCGCTGATCAGAAGATGCCGGGACTGAGCACCCTAAAAGATAAGCACTTTAACTTAAACCCTCGGCATTTTAGTTTTCAATATAAAAGCCTTCCTCTTGAGCTCTAGAATACTGGGTACCTGCATCCCACTTTTATTTTAAAGTTATAAAGATTTGCTGCTGAATTGGACGCTCAAAGGTCTCCCAAAAATGCCAGTGGAGGTTTGGTGGAATCGGACAGGCTCCGTTCACATCCTGGCCCAGTCTATCACTCACTAGTTGAGAGACTGTGGAAACCGCCGGGTCCCCTTAACCTCCGTGTCTTCATAGTCTTCATATGCACCGGATTGAGAACTTAATAATTGACTCAGCTTCGTAAGTTCTCGAATGTACCTGATGAGGAAGAGATGGGCTCTGGAAGGAAGACCCCCTTATGAGGTGATTTGTGATTTGTCAGTCTCATTTCTGTAGGAAGAAGGAAAGTAAGGGCAGTGGGGTAGAATATCACACGTTGTCACAGGTCCTCGGAGAGGATGCAGGCCCAGCTTGGAGCACAGTGTGCCTAACCATACATCAACCCTATGTCAACCCACACATCAACCATACGTCAAATGTCACCCACGGCCACAGACAGATCGGGTTCAACCACACCCCTCCACTGACAGCTTTTTTTCTTTTCACCCAGTGGTACCAGAAAATAAATTTCTCTTGCATATGGTGGAGCTGACAGTGACCCTACAGTAAAGAGAACCAAGGTCCCCTGTCAGGAGCAATCCCAAATCACTGAAACATGGTCCCAGAGTCCAGAAGATGTGAGGTCACAGTGCCTGTCCATGCAGTTACCTCCCAGCTACTTCAAATTCATTTTCATCCATAGTAGGAAAATATAAAGGAAATAGGAAAGTAAATTAGGTTTCAAATTGCCTTTGTCTGAGACAGGGTCATTTATACAGAGCAGGTTTATTTGGGTCCATGGTCCTGAGGGATGAGATGTCTAAGAACAGGACGCTAGCTGGCCTCTGGCCAGCCTATGTAAGGACAGTGTGTCATAAGAACCCGGTCCCTAGAGAACTGCGTCATCAACTCTCGGAGGTCCTACTGCCTCTTAATAATGTAGTAATTCCACTGTTAAGAGTCAGGACCAGCCTGGTCTACAGAGTGAGTTCCAGACACCCAGGGCTATGCAGAGAAACCCTGTCTCGAAAAACAAAAACAAAAAAAAAAAAAGGAGTTGATATGGGCCAGGACAAAACACATCCACATGGAGACAGAAACTTAAAAACTACTAGTAACAAAAAGATATGGCTTAGCAGAGGACCGGAATCAATGCCCAGAACCCCATATGGTGGAAGGAGAGAACAGATTCCTGTATTGGTCTCTGGCATCCACAGGCATAGCATGGAGCGCATGTGTGAGTGTGCATGTGTGTGTGCGTGCAAGCGTGAGTGTGTGTGTGTGTGTGTGTGTGTGTGTGTGTGTGTGTGTGTGAGAGAGAGAGAGAGAGAGAGAGAGAGAGAGAGAGAGAGAAGATGGTGAGCCCTTCTGGGTTCCGTAGTCATCCACACATGTTACTATCTTCCACCCTGTCTGTCTGTGGTGTTTGAAGACAATTCTTCACACTGTCTCCTCCCCTGCATGATTTTTCCTGGTCTTGATGATTTTTATTGTCGTTGGTCTGTGTCCCCATCCTGTTTTGGTCAGAGAAAGGAAGGAAAGAGACATGTGAAGGTTAGCTAATGTTTGGAGAAAGGTACTTGTTCTCTTTTAGCTCTTGGAGTGTGCGTCGCTTCCCTGCATCTGCCTTTCGCACACTGTAAGAAAATTGTAAAGAGCTGACTGTCTTGTTCACAGCCGAGGATGTCAGGTGACCACGGGGGTACTGCAATTCCCCTTTCAGTGCCCACAACACTCGCCAAACCCTGGGGCAGCTGCCCAACAGTTTGCTGTCCTGTGCCTTGGGTCCTTCCATGCCTGCCTTTTTCCCAGTTGTATGTGGAAGGTTGAAACTGGGAAGCCTCTGGATCATTGCTTTATGCAAAAGCCCCTGGCAATCGGTCTTCCCAGAAGATGAAGGGACTTTGTAAACCTTGTCTGTTCATCCTAACCCTAGCCTGACTGCCTTTGGAAGAAAGCCAACCTCATGAGCCTGGATGGACAGGCGGATTCCCCAGGAGCAATCTTCTTGGTTTTGCTCATTTACAAACCAATGTTGCTCGCAGCCTGTCGTAGGCTGGCACTGGGGTAGACGGGCTGTCGCTGTCCACATGTGTGAACATGCTGGGGCAGGCTTACTCACCCAGTCCGTTCACAGAACTCTGACATGCTCTATCTGTGAACACTCTGCTGATGGCTGTTCTTTCAGCCATCCACCTACTTCCCATTGTTCATTCTTGAAGATGGCCTCCTGGCTGCGTGTGTGTGCGTGTGCGTGTGTGTGTGCGTATGTGTGTGTGTAAGTCTGGTCCTCCAACACAGACCCCATGGTCCCTTCCCCTTTGGGTGCAGTACTTGTCATTCTTTCTACAGTGAGCTGTCCCTGGGATGTGGGGGCCTCAGTGTGGAGCCTGGTCATTTCTGCCTGTCAGCAGGGAAGCCAGAGGCCAGTGTGACCTTCCCAGCCCCAGCCTGAATGTCCTATGGAAAACTCCAGCGGGCAGCTCACTGCTGATTCAGGCCCAGGCCTTCAGGGCTGCTTCCTGTGCCAGCCTCCCCGTCGTCGCCAGCTGTGCACCAGCCATGTTGAGTTTTTACTACTACCGAGAAGAAGGTAACTCGCTCCCTGTGCTCTCAGGAGGAAGCCTGGTCTTACAGAGGGGACTGCTTCCAGACGGAGACACCAGGTACCTCCCTCTCCGCTCTCCCCGTTCAGCACCCTGACCCGCCTTTACTGAGGTATGAAAAGACTGTGGGGGAAGCCCCTCTGCTGGAATGTTCAAACCATGACTTAACCATCCCCAAAATATTTAGACAAGGCAGCTACAAAAGCCAGAGCCCTGGTTCCAAACGCAACAGCAGCGGGGAGCCGTGTGCCTGCTGATGTGTTTACTGTGTGCTGAGGAATGTCTGCAGGACATGCTACTGGGAATCCTATTCAGGGAAGCACTTCAGAAAATAAATAGGCACGGGTTTGTGTGCTTATATTCCCTTCCAAATGTAGAAAGGCATAATTCACGTTTCGAGCAGCTCAGGGGATCTGTAAGAGGATAAAACCTGTATTTATCTACTCCAGTGATGGGGAAAATTATACTGGCACCCGGAGTGGATTGTAGAAGTCCACCGTACTCTCTGAGGTTTCTCGCTAGTCAAGTAGACAGAATAGTTTTTGGATCCCATAATGTTGTCTGGTAACAGTCGCCGGAGCTTCTTCAAGCAGCCCCTTTTATAGAAATAACCTGCAGGGTTTTCGTCGTCGTCTTCCTCCTCCTCTTCCTCTTCCTCCTCCTCCTCTTCTTATTCTTTAAACTTAAAATGACTCAGTTGGCCTCACACTGACATCTGAGGCTGCAAGAAATGGCTTTCTGCCCAAGAAGCCAGGATAATCCAAATCCTTCCTAGTAATTGATGCTGGTGTTATCTGGTTTCTGGAAGAGTCCTGTCTGGCCTGTGAAGAAAGTGGAGTAGAAAACCAGCACTCAGGAAGGATGGTTACACAGCTCCTCCTCCTGTCCCCATCCCCTCACCCCCAGTGTGACTTCTCTTTTCCCTTGGTGTCAGCAACTTCCTAGGTCGATCTATAGGATGCCATCGTTGGTTGCAGTCTCTCGCTTGTGTGACCCTAAGTACAGTGATTTAGTGGACAGATTTTTTTTTTAATCTGTAGCCAATTGTGGAACACTCAAGCTTTTAAGAGGATTTAGAACTTTTAATGCATTAGTCTGATTTATCCTGGATTTTGTACTTAAATATGACAGCCGCCAAACAAGAGTCCCGTGTTTCCTAGAAAAGTCTTCTGTGTAGAAAGGGCCAAGGAATGACTAGATCTATCAGCAGAGTATTGACAAAGGGAGAGGAAGAGGTGGAAGGGTGTGGGTGTGGGTGTGGGTGTGTGTGTGTGTGTGTGTGTGTTTCATGCGTTATGTATAGAACGGAAAATGACAAGCTAGCTTAGAAAATCCTCAGCCAGGGGCCTGGGGAGATGACTTCGTGGGTGAAGTGCCCACTGCTCAGGGATAGACCTGAATTCAGATACTAGCACCTGTGTACAATCTGGGGACATTGGCTTATGTTGGTAACCTTGGTAACCACAGCACTGGGGGTGGAAAGGGGCAGATATCCCTGGGCCTTGTTGATCAGCCAGCCTAGCTGAAAGGGCAGGTTGCAGGTTCAGTGAAAGATCTGATCTCAGTAAGTGGGTGAATGGATGGATGGACGGACGGATGGATGGACGGATGGATGGAGGGTGGGTGGATGGATGGATGGTGGGTGGGTAGTTCGTTGGTTGTTTGGATGGATGGGCAGATGGATGGATAGGTGGGTGGATGGATGGATGGATGAGTGGATGGGTGGGTAGATGGGTGAGTGGATGAGTGGGTGGGTAGTTGGGTAGGTGTTTGGATGGAGGGTAGATGGATGGATAGGTGGGTGGGTGGGTGGATGGATGGATGAATGGATGGGTAGATGGGTGGGTGGATGAGTGGGTGGGTAGGGGGTGTGGAATGTGATGAAGAAAGGCAGCAGACATAGACCTGTAGCTTGCATATGTGCATGCATGGGCAAAGATGGCAGGACTTGCCCACCCTTCTACACACATATGAGAAAGAAAGCCTATGGCCAGTTTTATGCTATATCTGTCTCTCAGACTTCATGGAGCAGTGACTGCTGATTGACTGTGAAGCTGGAAAGTAAAGAAATACCTGTACATTTGTTCATAATGAGGAGGACCTTGGGTTGTTCCTGCACTCTTTGTGCCTTTGTCAGATTCAGAGAAAGACCCTTGTCCCTTGACCTAGCCTTGGGTTGTGCCCAGCACTACTTTGTGGTGTCTGGTCCTTATGACTGCCGCCTACATGGTTTAACTCCTTATAGAGAAAAACTGTAAGTACCCAGGCAAGGATTAGAGTCACGTTCAGACAGTCCTGACTCTATGGGTGATGGCCCACTGAGGACAGCGTCGCTAATCTGGATCTATCAAAGCTTCTTATTCCTTCCCTGCTCCTGCTGGGGACCTGCTGCCTTCTTCAGGGAACTAATTACTTAGCATGGTCTCCCAGGAATCCTGTCTAGTGACCTGCTTGGCTACAGCTGCTGATTGGTGTCCAGATAGATGGCGGTGTCTCCTTTTTAGCCGCTAGGACTAGACTGCCTCTGACTGAGCCCAGGGCAGGGATTTTTACTCACAGGAAGGGGCCTCTAGATGCTGTATTAAAGACCAGGCGGACTCTGAGATAGCATCAGCAGAGTGGCTTTTCCTGGGACTCTTCTGATATTAGAGTGACACAGTGCTCAATTTGCTGACAGTGCTGGGGGACTTCACTTGTGAATTTCACCTATGTCAGTGCTGAGAGACACCTCCCAGATGGCCTGGGGGTGAGAGATGGGGTCCCTGTAGAGAGGTGACCATACAGAACAGCACACCGGTGTTCTGTCCCACAGCAGAGTTTGGATGGCCACCGGGAACATGGACCGTGTCTTCCCTCTCTGTCTTGCCTTGATGCCACAGCACAACTAGACCCTTTTAGTGATTAAAAGATGACCGTGCCATTTACCTGCAACCATGTAACACACTTTTTATGCCTGTGAATATTGACTTGTCCGTGAGCTCTAGGCTGGATGGTGTTTGGTTCTCTTTACAAAGGAAAGAGTGAAGCAACTGGTGCCTGTGTGGTCACACGCCTCCACGGTCAAGCGGGGATGCAAGCCATCAGTGTGACCCCGGAATCTGTGGATTTTCCTAAAACACCATCTTCAGGACTGCTTGTGTAGATATGAACAAACCAATCTAAAGTATTCTCCTCTCCTTCTTGTCAGGGAGGGTGCTGGTCTGGGGGTGGGGTGGGGTCTGTACCTCTGTTTTGATCCGTGTTCCATGCCTCCTGCTGGAGCTGGTCCACATGGGAGCATTGCTCTTTGCAGAAAGCACGATTATGATTTAAGATTCTCCCCCTTGGCGCTGGAAGTGTAGCTCAGTGGTTAAGAGCACTGGCTGCTCCTCCAGAGAGCCTGGGTTTCCGTCTCAGTGCCCACATAACATGGGGCTCACAGCCATCTGTAGCTCCAATCCCAGGGGATCCAGTGCCCTCTTGTGGTCCCTATGGGCACTCCACATATGTGCTGCACAGACATGCATGCAGAAAAAAACGCCCATACACATAAAAATAATGTTTCAACACACACACACACACACACTCACTTTGAGGTTGAACCAGCCCATGGACACGTGCCTGCCCTGCCGGCTGCATGCCAGTTGAAGGTGTCTGCATGCCTGGCAACTCTTATGACCTCATGCCCTGAAGGTTAAGAATTGGAAATGGGAGAAGAAAAGGGGTGAGGAGAAATTGTCTCGGTCTGAAAACCTTTCCAAGTGGTGAGACTCCAAACATGGAGGAAAGACCCAGGATAAACAACCGCCCCTGGCATGCTAGAATCTCAGAAACATTCCCATCTCCGAAGTCAGTTCCCTTTGGACATGTAACATTGGGGGGGGGGAGGCTATGAGTGCCCCTCCCTCCGTTCACCCCAAGTGTGCAGCTGGCCCACAGGTGAGTGGGGTGCTCGCCAGGTCAAGCCGAAGGCCCTGGGCATTTGTGAATCCTGCTTAGACTCAGCCAGGTGCTGGGATGTGCCCAGGAGGTCAGGGCCAGCCTAGACAACCTATGGAGATGTAGAATCCAGACAGGGAGGGGTGGGGTTTGGGAAAGAGGGAAAGGAAATCGTGTTTGCCCTCTGGCAGGACAGACGGTGACTCTAATTGAGGTCAGGTGACATTCGACGCACACACTAAATCAGAGACAAGACCCTGACTTGTGAAGGGGTGGTGGCCCCAGTGAACCAAAGGGAGGGAGCGTGTGATCTGCGTCACCACGAGATGCCAGGCCGAGGAAAGAGCAACAGCAAGGACCTGTGGTGAGCACAGGATAGACCCGTGCATGGTCGTCTACGGGGGGATGATTGAAAGAAAAGGTGCGGAGGAATGTGGCGCCATCACGCACGTGGTGGAGGCCAGGATGTTGGCATCTTTCTCAGCAACGGAAACCCACTGGGTAGCTCTGGGCAGGGAACAAACATGATTGGATTTAGCTTTTGTTGGGTCTTAATTGTTTGAGACTCTCCTGGAAGAAGAGTGCAGGAGCCGGTGTCCAGAACCTAGAGGCCAGTGAGGAGGTAACAGGCATCAGATTGGAGATGGGTGTGGTCAACCGTCAGGATGGCCGTGTGCAGAGGCACGAGACGGATGGGCAGCCGGACAAGGCATGAGCCCACTGTGGCTCTCGTGGGCTCCTGCTGTGCTCCGAGAGCCTCATGAGCTGTCACTCACCGCATGCCTGGGCCTGTGAAGGGGGGGCTCTGAACAGGATCAGACCAGGAACGAAACCACAAGGGCCTTTGGAAGCCTAGAGTGGAGTTTCGTACTACATCTTGAGACCTGACTCGCCTTTAAATTCTCTTCTTGTTTTTATGTATGTGTATGTGTGTGTGTGCATATCTCTGTGATCACACATGTGTACTCTATAGTGTAGTCCAGAAGAGGGCATCCGACTCCCTGGAACAGAAGTTACAGATGGTTGTGAGCCACCTGACTTGGGTGTTGGGAACCAAAGTTGAGTCCTGTAGATCAGCAAGCACCGTTAACCTCGGAGCATCTCTCCAGCCCCCTGGTCGTAATTTTTGGGGAGCGCTGAGGCAGTAGGAGCCCTGGGCTTGTATGTCGCCCACCCCAGTTATTCCCCATCCTCTCCTTTGCTCATCTTTCCTTTGGCTTGGCTCAGTCCCTGCCAGCCTGCATCTGGACTTCCCAGGCCATGCGTGGAAAAACGGTCACCAAAAATTCTCATTCTAACCACTTGTGGGAGACTAACACTATGACTGTAACTCAATGACCAGGGGGACAGCTGAGAAACTAATTTGTGCCAATATGGCCGCTGTCCCCACGGTTTCTAAAGGATAGTGAGTGGGCGTGAAAAGGAGAGAAATCCAGAAAAGAGGGTGCCCCAAACCACAGCTCTCTTAGATGGCAGGCGACATTCTTAGACTCATTCATGCAGATGTCATGTGTACAGCGGCCCCTGGGAGTCCCTCCATCCCCCTGGGGGTCCCTCCGTTCTGCTGGGTGTCCCTCCGTCCTCCTGGGCATCCCTCCATCCTGCTAGGCATCCCTCCATCCTCCTGGGCATATCTACATCCTCCTGGCGTCCTTCCATCCTCCTGGGCGTCCCTCAGTCCTCCATTTTTTTTCCTGTCTCATCCTTGATGCCCCTCAACAGTCACTTTCTGCTTCACTGTAGCTCTGTTCCGTGCTGTAAGCTGATTCTGGCGTTTGCTTGCACAGAGCCGGCTCTTCTCAGAAAGGTAAATGTAGTGGAGATGAGTGGAGGATAATCACCCTCTGGTGTACATCAGTGGTCTGGGCAGATCTGGCTTTAACAGAAAACTATCCGGGCTACAAGGAACGATTAATACTGAGTGACCCAAATTTTCGAGAGGAAGAGATTTAGGTTCATTTTGAGAAATAACAGTTTATGCTTGATGGGATGGTTCAGTGGTGGGTGAAGGTGCTTGCCACAGAGCCTGACAGCCCAAGCTTCATAATCCAGGAACATTGGTGGGAGGAGAGAAGCAATTCCTGCAAATTGTCCTGACCTCCATCCACACCTATAACATGGCATGTGCGTGAGCACACAAAGATAGACACACGCGCACGTGCATACACACACACACACAAGCACACACACACACAAACACAGTGTAATTTTAATTTTTTTGAGGAGTTCAATATAGGGACAAGTTTGGGAAGGGAAATTGTCCTGCTTCCCTTTTGAGATATTTGCAAGGGATTAGAACTGTACATCACTTGCAACTCAGTTTTTAGGTACTTTTTGGAGCCTGTGTTACTGTGTTTACATATGTGTGTCTTTATTCCCTTGTCTTGTTTCTTTTTTTAACCAAATGAATTAATAACTGTTTTATTAAATGACGAGGTAGTGATCCACGTTCTGTTCTTGCAGAAGCAGAGGCCTTCAATTTCCCGAGTCACATTTGCTCTAGTCCCTTTTCCTTATAAAAGCTGGTTTTGTTTTGCACATTCCCAGGGATTGTAATGATGTGAGAGCCGCAGCATGTCTGAGACGTGGCTGTCATCCTAGAAAGTGTAGGGCTTTTAAAATTACATTTCATTTATGGGGGGGCTGGGGAGCTGTTGGGAGAGGGCATGTGCACGTACATGCATGTACACACACCGTGGCATGCGTGTGGAGATCAGAGGACATCTTGCCAGAGTCAGTCTCTGCCTTCCACCAGTGGAGTCCAGGGATGAAACTCAGGTCCCGCTGCCGACCCACCTGGCTAGCTCCTCACCACAGAATTCTCCCCACAGGAGGCAGAAGTTGGATTGTGCCTCTTACAGGGTATTCCTGAGTAAAGGATTCTTCAGACTGGGCCATCCTGCCACTCACACAGTCCCCAGATGGCCTTTAGGTAGCTATAGGGTGCAGGAATAGTGCCCTAAAATAAAGTTGAAGCACTGGATTTCCCTCCTGCCTCAAGTTTTCTCTTGTTTTCTTCACATCCTGGCTCTTTCCAATGCCTCGCAGCAGAGAACACCAGCTAAAGCCAGTGCAAAGCCACCTTTGTTGGGGGTTACAGGGTCAGGGACCTGTTTACCAACGGTCTGGGATTGTGCACAGGCTTCCCCAATTTAAGTTGAGAGGTGAGGGAGCCCTGCCCTGGATTTCAGTATCTAAGGCAGTGTTTGTTCAAACAAGGTGCTCTGTAGAGGAAGCACACAGCAGGAGGCTGACTCCTGGAGAGTCATATCCCAGCCAGGTCTGAATGTGCCCTTGGGAGTTCCCACTGATCCTGTGAAGCCTCGGTGTGCCTTTGCGCAATAGTGCCGTGAAAAGTTAATGTTCTTTTAAAAATCGATGCTCCCCCTCCCATTAATGTAAGTACCATTAAAATATCCATCCATACAGAATGTATGTATACATGAGAATTTTTGCCAACCTATGTAACCATCACCAATCCGTACAAAACATATGGGGGGGGTGCGGTGGGAGAGATAGCTCATTGGGTAAAGAGCTCGCTTGGAAGCCTGAGAACTTGAGCTCTGGTCCCGGCACCCACATAAAAGTTAGACCGGGTAGCAAGCGTCTGCAACCCAGGCACTGGATAGCAAAATGGTGGCTCACTGGTGGGCTATAGCAAAATGGCGGCTCACTGGCAGGCTATAGCAAAATGGCGGCTCACTGGAGGGCTATAGCAAAATGGCGGCTCATTGGCGGTCTAGTCTACTGAAGTAGTAAGCTCCACATTCATAGAGAGGACCTGTCTTTTAAAAAAGGTGAAAAGCAATATGGAAGACATCTGATGTTGATGGTATCATGGGTACACACGGGTGAACACATTCACACACATGTGCACACATATGAACCACATACATACACATAACCACATTTTTTTTAATAAAGGAAAAAGAAATCGGGTTGTCCTTCCTCTGGTTTCTAAGGCGCTCCAGACTTTTAGTGTGAGGCGCCTAAGTCTGCGTGTAGTTGTTCACCTATCAGCTCTTTGCTGTGTCCTCTGTAGGATGTTGGCTCGTGCTGATTGCTGTCTTGGCTCATTGTCTCTGTTTTACCTGTTACGTGAATAGTCCTCGGTTCAGCCACTTATTGTAAACAGGACTACGGGGTATTTCCTCTCTGGGACCTGGTGAACAGTGTAGCCCTGTCTTTTAGTCAACCTTTGCCTGACCCAAGGTGGTCGTTCTGCCATGTGGTTTGTGTAAGTTTAGCGTGTCCTGCCAGCCTTACACAGTGGACACCCCAAAAGATCCCCACCAGCCCTACAGGTTCATGGCAGATGCTAAACCATCCATTTCTCTCAATGTGGCCACGCTGGGAAGCGTACTGTGCCAGCACAGCGTGACTCTGGTTTGCATTTTCTGACGTCTATTGAAGTTCACCCTGGAGCCTTATTCCATTTAAACATGACAGTTAAACACAACCATCTCTCCACCTTGGGTCTTCAATTCACAAATACCATGGCTTCCCTTGAGTACACAGCTGCCCAGACTGCTTCCACAGCCTCTAACTGACTTTCTGTAACCCAAGGAAAAAGAAGAAAAATGCCTCCGTGTGCCCCGTCACGACCACCCGGCACCGAGTGCCCACGTACCTGTACCGCATGGATTTCAAGAAGATAGGCAACTGCATCATCATAAATAACAAGAACTTTGACAAATCGACAGGTGGGTGCGGGGCTGGACCAGCCTCTCCTGACCCTTCCCCTTCCTCCAGATTGTACCAGACATTCATCAGAGGGCAGCTCTCCATGTCCTGGAGAGAGGGGTGCAGAAAATTTTCAGTCTGAGGCCCCGCCGTGTACTGTAGGAGCCTGCCTTAGTTACTTTCCTGTTGCTAGGATAAAATGGCCTTTTTCCTTGGCTGGTTCTAGCTCATGTGACATTGGCAGCTAGTATTGGCCATCCCAATACCATGAGGAAGCTCACCTTGGGTGGAGGCTGGGTCCTTTGAGAGTTTGCCTCTGGTCTCAACCTGTGTGGTTAAGTTGTAACACTAAAAGGTGTTTCTGCTTCAGGGTTTGTTGCTGGAGCCTACACGGCACCTGGTCTGGCTGGAGCCTGTTCTCAGCCTTGCTTACCCTGCTCCTTGCCTTACCCCCCACAGGTATGGACGTCCGGAATGGGACGGACAAAGATGCAGAGGCCCTCTTCAAGTGTTTCACAAACCTGGGTTTTGAAGTGACGGTCCACAATGACTGCTCTTGTGCAAAGATGCAAGATCTGCTTAAGAAAGGTGAGTGTGATCTGTCCTTGTCTGTCCCACCCCAGCCACCCAGAGGGACAGGGTCTGGGCTCTAGAATGTTGGCTGAAGACAGACCACATTGGAATTGTGTGGATGGACTTTGGACAGCGTGAGGGAGAGACTAGAGAGTAAATTAGGGACCAGATGAGACTCCAAGAGCTATGCCCACCTCCTGGAGAGATGTGTTTACCGTATACCAGGCCTATCCAACCTTTGAACATAGTGACGTTTCATTGACATCTGCAAAGTTTATGCTCATGTGTGGGTTAAAGGGCGGGGACCGGCATCCCGCCAGGGCTAGGGCCACTTGGTGGGAGGATCCGGAGAGTTCGACTGCCGTGGGACCCCACGGAACCACTGGTCAAGCGTCAGGCTGTGGGAGGCCTCGAGACCTCATTCCAGGGGTGGGGAAGGCGCAGTCTTGGGCTTCTCAGTCTTGGATATCCCAGGCGCTGCCGGATGTTCCGGAAGAGCTGAGAACCGGGTAGGGGCCTCGGAGGCCGGGATCTGGCCCGGGGCCGAAGGGAAAAGGGGCAGGGAGAAGGGCGCTGGCTGGTTCCCTCAGGGACGAGTCCCTGGTCTGGCGGCTGCTGACGACTTGGCTTGGGTTGGTGGCCGCTGTAGCTGGAAACGCTGGAAGGCCTAAGTGGGAGATTAGAGGCCGCTCTGCCGAAGACCTGTCCCAGTGCTCCAGCGCAGCGTTCAGAGAGGACGCAGTCCACGGTTTTAGAGAGTTTATTGGAGAAAAGGAGGGAGGGAGGGAGAGAGAGAGAGAGAGAGAGAGAGAGAGAGAGAGAGAGAGAGAGAGAGAGAAAAGAGAAGAGAAGAGAGAGAAGGGAGAAGGTAGAGAGAGAAGGGAGAGCCATGGCCATGTGGAGAGAGGGGCAAGAGAACAAGAGAGGGCAAGCAGCCCCTTTTATAGTGGGCCAACCTACCTGGCTATTGCCAGGTAACTGGGGAGGAGCATTCCTGGCTGTTGCCAGGTAACCGTGGGGGTGGAGTCTAGACAGAATACCAGGGACTTGGGGCGTGGCCCTACGTGACTGATGGCCACAGAATTATGGAGAGCTGAGGGCTCCTGTCAGAAGCCTAGTGTCTGGGAGCGTGGCCAGTGGGTCCATCCCTTGTAGAATATCTACCGGGTCTTAGGAGGTCAAGCCTTGCTCAACCAGAACACAGACTGCCTTTCACGGCCTCACACTCATGCACGGTGTAGAGTTACAAAGCCAGTCCTAGAAGAATTAGGTAAGTTTCCCACTTTGTATTGAGCCTGTGTCCATGGCTGTCCTGCAGCACAGGCTGCCCACAACCATGAGTTGGATGTGCCTTAAAGGATGCCCCTGGGGTTCTCTCATATGTGGAGCACGCACCTGAAAGTAAACTCTTACCCGCTCATCAGACAGCAGGGGCTCAGCTTTCCCTAAGTATGGATCTGAAACAGGAAGGTTTTATGTGCCTTTTTTCCTTTTCATTGACTTCTTGGGGCTCACAGATTAAGAGTGTGTTGAACTGCTCCTGCTGAGGCCTGAGTTTTGCTTTTCAGCACCCATGTTGGGTGGCACACACATACACACACGCACACATACACACACAGAGTTAAATATTAATATAAATCATATAAAGTATCTGTATGAGTGCCAGTCCCCAGGAAGTACGCCTGAAATGGCTGTTTATGGTATCAGCTAGTAGGTTGGCTATTTGTTTATGGTATCAGTTAGTAGGTTGGTCAGTGTCATAAGCATAAACAAGCTGAAGTCAGGCCAGTCAGCTGTGTTCTCCATGATTCCTCTCCTAATCCCTGTACTCACAGCCATCTGATACTTCTTCCTATTAACTCTCTAGTTTACATGCAGGGTAATGGGTTTAAAGGTCTGTGTGTCATTGCATTTGTTCTCACAACCCCCACTCTGCTCCACGGTCCCCCTGCCCCTCTCTGCTGTCATTTCTCCTGCTTTTGTATCCTGTGCATCCCACCCAACCCCATTAATGTCTCTGCTCCCCTCTCCTTTCAAGTTCTATAACCGACATGTACACACATACACACTTACAGGCTTGCATACTTCTAAAACTAGGATCCACGCACAAGAGGAAATGTGGGTCTTTGTGTTTGAACTAGCTAGTTTCCCTTAACACAGGATTTCCGGTTCGGTCGGTTTTCCTGGTGATGTCATGATTGCAGTTTTCTTTATGGCCGCACACAACTCCATTGTTGTATGAGCACACTTCCAGTATCTACTTTCTGTTGATGGCGCGTTCTACCCTCTAGCCACTGTGACTCACACAACCATAAACATGGAAGTGCATGTGTGCCCATGGCATGTGAACTTAGGGTCCTTCCCGTGTGTATAGTTACATGTAATACCAAGTCCCAGTGATCTTAATCGTTTTAAGGAGAACAGTTCAGCACAGTTAAACACACCTTATTAGTATTCTTTTCACCTTCCATAACCAAAAAACAACCCATCTCCTAACTACTTGCTGTTTCCCCTCCCCCAGCCACAGACACCCCTCCCCCACCCCCACTTCTGCTTTTCCTCCATGAACTTGTTTTCCTATCTCACCAGAGTGAAATCTTACGCCATCTGTCCCTTTTTTTTTTAATGACCAACTTATTCCTCACGGCCTAACATTTTCTTTTCTTCCACAAATGCTTGCGTGATGTCTCCTATGTATCTCACTTAAAAAACAGTTGCTGAACTGGGCGTGGCGGAGCACACCTTGAATCCCAGCACTCAGGAAGCAAAGGCAGGCTGAGTTCGAGACCAGCCTGGCCTTCATAGCAAGGTCTATGCATATATATATATATCATATATCTTTGTGTTTGAACTAGCTAGTTTCCCTTAACACAGGATTTCCAGATATATGTGTGTGTGTGTGTGTGTGTGTGTATGTGTATATAAGTCCACCCCTGGACACTCAGTGTAAGTTGCTTCCTGGCAGCCTCTGAGGAGGACCACAGCGACTCAGCTTGCTTTGCCTGTGTCCTGCTGAGTCACGGGGAAGAGAATCTGATTTACGGGAAAGATGGCATGACGCCCATAAAGGATCTGACCGCTCATTTTAGGGGAGACCGGTGCAAAACCCTGTTAGAGAAACCCAAACTCTTCTTCATTCAGGTAGGTGCTTTTGAAGCCCAGTGGGATTGCGTGTGGGAAAAGTTAACAGCGCAGGGGGTGGTGTTATCTGTACAAATCAATGTGCAGTTTCCCTGGGGAATGCAAATTGGGGCCGGGGCTTCCTGCCCAGAAATGGTTGGCAAGGGCACTTGCTGTGTTTCTGTAAGGCTTCGCTTTGTAATTTGACTCAGTCTGGTGCTTATCTGCTCATCAGCTGGCCCCTGAGCTCCCAGTGTGCCCGGCAGGGCTCCTGGGGCACAGCAGAGAACAGCACAAGCAATTTCCATTCCAGTCCACTCGATCTCTACTTTGATATGTTGCAGGCATGCCGAGGAACGGAGCTTGATGATGGGATCCAGGCTGACTCCGGGCCCATCAATGACACTGACGCTAGTCCCCGGTACAAGATCCCGGTGGAAGCTGACTTTCTCTTTGCGTACTCCACGGTTCCAGGTACCCTGTCCACTGTCTGCTGACCTTACCAATCCACGTTCCTCCATCAACATGCAGGTGTGAGGGCTGTGTCAGTCTCTGGTTGCTACAGTAATTATAGTTTTTTAGCACCCCTAATTCAAACCGTTTGAAGATTTAAAACCGAGTGTCAGTATCCCACTCAGAAGTTTGGATTCTGGAGCATGTTAGATATCATATTTCCTTGCTAGAAATGCCCAACCAAGGGGACCTGGCTTGGTGGCTAAGCTACTTGCAGTTCAAGCATGATGACCTAAGACTGAATTCCCCAGCATCTAAGTAAGAGGCAGACATAGCTCTGTGTGTCTGTAACTCCAGCACTGGGTGTTTAGATAAAGGAGAATCCTGGAGGCTCACTACCCTGACACTCAGCTGGGTTGGCAAGCTCCAAATTCTGATAGACTCCATCTAAAAAACTAAAGTGAAGATCAATTCAGGAAGACACTCAACATGGACACAGGTTCCTGTACTCACTTGTGCACAAGCACATACACACACATGCACACATACATACAACACAGAGAGAAAGAAAGAAAACCACTGTTCAAGCAATAGAACCTATGCGGTCGTTCTGAAGTCTGAGGCACTTGTACTCATCATGCCCAAGCGTTGGGACAACGGATGCCCAGTCCATCTTACAGACAGAGTGACTCAAGTCACATAGACATCATCTTGGTGGTCTAGAGGCCAGAATCCCACAGGAAAGAGAAGGGCGGCCTCTCTGCTGGGAGCACATGGGGAAAGTCTGTTTCCTCTTTTTCCTACATGTTAGATCTCCTAGATCTCTTAACCTGTAGCCCTTCCCCATTGAAAACCCTTCCTCACTCTGTCTCTCTGTCTCTTCTGTCTCTTCCCTGAAAACACAGTTCTCTCTCATCCCTCTTCCCTCCCTGGGGCCGAGCCATTTCCCCATCAGGAGTCTATTTTAATGGCATCTGAACAGTCCTTTTTGTCATGGAGGGTACCGTGGTCACATTTTCCAGAGTTAGGTGTGTCCATCTCCGGGGACCACTACTCTGCCTGCCACAGAACTCATTCCTCTCCCTGAGGAAATAGAATTCTCCCCCCTTTGTTTTACTAAGATTAATAATAATGGCAAGACTTTCACAATAAGCAATAATTATGCATATAACTATAAAAATGATGTCATTTTAGATCATTTTAAACCATCTCTCCTATCATCCTTATAATAATTGTGTAGATAATGGAGAAAACCATTGTTGCTTTTGCAGTTGAAAAATTAATTGAACTTGGGTGAGCTTCTCAGAAATGTGTTGAGGGTCAGATTTCAGTGCCCAGACTCTGCATTGAGTCATAGACCAGTATCCTTTAGGCTAGAACCATGGCAGTTACCACACAATGCCAGGAACTAGTGTGGTTTCTTTTTATTTACCAAGCCCCATGTTTACCTGAGTCTGTTCAGGACAAGCCTTTCCTTTGTTGGGCATGGACCCCTCGTTGAGTGAGAATTCCCCCAGCCGTAGGACTTTTGCAAAGGCTTGGTGCAGAGGTATTAGTTCCAGTAAATGAGTCAGTATATCTGGGAAAAACAAAACCAAACCAGCTCTGGTAGGCTCTGCAGATGGGTTCTGTGAGTATGCTAGTCACACTTTAAGCACTGTAAAGGGTAGAGAGTACGTTGGTCTTCCTGCTCTTGAGAGGTTGGCAGGTATCGGTGTGAGTAAACCCAGCATGGAGCCGGTGCCGTCGCTGCCCAGAGAAGGTCTGGAGGAACTCGAGGAGGAAGGCAAACTCCTCTACAGGGCAATAAGAAAGCTTTCTTTAAAGTTACTGCCATGACTGACCGCTGAACTCAGTCATCTGTCCGGACTAGGTCTAATGCCCAGTGCACTTGCTGGACAGGACTGAGTGGATTACAGACGTGTGCGTTGTCTTGGGTCAATAGACATTCGTTTCTGGGCCAACTGGTCTCAGAGGACTCTCTTCCTGCTTCTTCTTTTTTTTTTAAACATTCATGACTCATCTGAATTAAATTTGACTGACAATCTTGTATTTTTATGAATTAGATTCATATTTACTTATTTTCCATTTTTATTTTATTTTATTTTCACTCTGGTCAAGCCCGCTCGCTCTGACTTGAAGAAGATTTATTTATTGTTATATCTAAGTACACTGTTGCTGTCTTCAGACACACCAGAAGAGGGAGTCAGATCTCATCACGGATGGTTGTGAGCCACCATGTGGTTGCTGGGATTTGAACTCAGGACCTTCGGAAAGGCAGTCAAGTGCTCTTAACCGCTGAGCCATCTCTCCATCCCCTCTTCCTGCTTTATAAATGGCTTCCTTCTTCCTCTGTCCTAACATGGCAGAGAAAACACAGGGAAAAAACCAGAGGAAGAGTTCCGACATATCTTCTCATAACGACACTAGTCCTACTACGTCAGGGACCCACCCCTCTGACCTCACTAACTTAAATCCATGAAGGCAGTCATACTGGAGACTAGGACCTCAACATGTAAACTTGAGGATGGGGGTGGGGCACAATTCAGTCTACAGCTCAACATGCGACAGTCTGAACAGTACACAAAGGAGCCTCTTATCGTGGCCCGAGTGTGCTGCCAAGCAGCCTGAAGTTTGCCTTGATAAAGAAATATGAGGAAAATGTTTCCGGGTGGGGAAATCACAGGATTGTTATCGGCACTGTTCAGATGGTTACCTCGGGGGCTCTAGAGGTCAGAGGTTAACCAGCACAAACCCAGGGAGATGACAGTGCATGCATCAGTATGCACACCCATACATATCTGTACACAGCCCACCAGGCCACTGGGTTGAATGACACCATCTGCAGACATATGCCTCTGGCTTTGGCTGGTGGCTGCTAGTGTGTGCACTACAGACAAGAATTCTAAGGAAGGCCTACTGTGTGCCACTGCAGAGTGAACCCTTGTGACATAACTAGGTGGTAAGGATACCAGGGATGCTGGTCGAGTTATCACCCTCCTGGGACTGGACCGCTCGGCAGGACGAAGCGGCTGTGCGGCTTACCGTGTGAACTGAACTCGGCTTTTGTCTTGGTCTTGAGCTGGTCTTGATGACCCGAGGGCCACGGGCTCTCCTCTCTCCCTGGGTGCAGTGGCCCGAGGTCTTCAGCTTTGCTGCTTAGACGAAGTCATCAGACAGCACAGTGGCCATCTTTAAAAGTCACAAGCAAAGGCAATCCTTTCACCAAGACGTCTCTCCCGAGATAATGACTGAAACTCCACATGCCACTGCTGGGACTTGTAGATCTCCTTCAACATGGTGGCCTGGTGAGGCTGCACACGGACTGTCTGTCTCTCTAGGCTCATGTCCTCTGATCTCTGTCCTTTAGGGCTTCCCAGGTAAGCGTGTGGTCATGTCGATGTGTGTCATCTGCCAGCCGTGCGAAAATGTCCCGGGGCACTCGATCTTTCCATTTTCTGCCTGGCTTTCCCAGTTGCAAGCAACGATTTTAGATTCCCTCAGAGTCAAAGATGGCAGGAAGTCACAGAAGGACAGAGACGCAGTCGGGGATCACAGTCTAGTGAACCTCTGCGTTGTTAGGAGAGCAGTTGTGAGTCTCACAGTTGCTGTTGTGAGTTCCTGGGACCTGCTCCTCCATGTCAGCCATTCCCTCCTCAGTACCTAGGTCAGCTGAGGTGTTCCTTGGGTCAGGTGACCCAGGAAAACTATACCTTGTACGGCCCATGAGAAGCACGCCTCTTGTCTAACAGTGTCTGCTATCCTAGATCAGGAGCCTCTCCTGCCTCTGCCCCTAAAGCAGCCAGCAACACTTGCCTCTACCTCTCTCTAGTAGACTCCACCCCCTATTCTGCATGTCCCGACAGTAAACACACCCAGAAAATCTCTTTGGTTTTTCTAACTCTATTCGCTGGGCCTGGGCTAGAAAGTAGTGCTCACTCCAGAAGGGTGGCAAGGTGCTGCCAAGCTGTGAAGTATGCTCCCGTCCCCAGAGGACTCTCCAAGTACCTCACTCTCTGTTAGGTATCTCAGGTAACCCAGATGCAGATGCACTGGTCTTTAGTGACATCATCTGTTGCTAGGTTTCCGTGCTGGAACACCCAAAGAGTTCGGAGCTTCTTCATAGAGTGTTTCACACCTAAGATGTTTGCTTTTGACACAGCCTTCTTCTCATTGGTACTTTGACACAGAAGAAAGGGCGATGATCACCAGACACCCATGCTGTACAATGCTGCAGGTCCAATCTTCTCCGTGGGTGGCATAACTCTCAGAGTTGGCTAATGGATCTCTCTCTCTCTCTCTCTCTCTCTCTCTCTCTCCCCTCCCCCTCCCTCCCTCCTTCTCCCTCCTTCCCTCTTCCTCCCTCCCTCCCTCCCTCCCTCCCTCTCTCCCTCCTTCCTTCTTTCTCCCTCCCTTTCTTTCTCTCCGTCTCCCTCTCTCCCTTTCTCTGTCCCTGTCTCCCTCCCTCCCTCCCTCCCTTTCTCTCTCCCTCCCTCCTTCCTTCCTCTCCTTCCCTCCCTGTCTCTTCCTTTCTCACTCCCTCTTTCCCTCCCTATCTCCCTCCCTCCCTCTCTCCCTCCTTTCTTCCTCCCTCCCTCCCTCCCTCCTTCTCTCCCTCCTTTCTTCCTTCCTCCCTTCCTCCCTCCCTCCCCTCCCCCCACTCTGACTGAAGGCTATTACTCCTGGAGGAACCCAGGAAAGGGCTCCTGGTTTGTGCAGGCCCTCTGCTCCATCCTGAACGAGCATGGGAAGGACCTGGAGATCCTGCAGATCCTGACGAGGGTGAACGATAGGGTGGCCAGGCACTTCGAGTCCCAGTGTGACGATCCGCGCTTCAACGAGAAGAAGCAGATTCCATGCTTGGTGTCCATGCTCACCAAAGAGCTCTACCTCAGCCGCTGCCCACCCTCCAGCTGAGCGCCTGCCAGTTTTCATTTATTTTTCTTTCGATGCTCTCAAAATATCCAGAAATGTTAAGGGGATTTAATTTCGGTAAAGTACATTGATTCAGCAGGGAGGAAGTTCTCTGATAACTGATATTCTGGGTTTCCAGATTTTTTTTTTTTCGTTGTTTAATAACTTTGTTCATCTGACTTCACACTTTTCCTTTAAGGTTGATTTCCTGTTTCTTTTTCTTTTTTCTTTTTTCCTTGTCATCTCCTTAAGTGCATGCTATAAGCATGACCTCTGGAGAAGATGTTGGCGATGACATGGATGGAAAGTCAGAGTTGTAGTTGAACTTGGCAAAGAGAATCCCAGCTCTTGATGAGAGAACACAGCTGAGACCCCTGTCGGCCTCCATTGCAAAAAGTGGCTGTTGAGTGGTTTGAATGGTTGTTTTCAGTGACGAAGGACAGATTCTTAAGCACACCTTCCCAGGTAGCTGAGAGGAAAAGACAGTTAATATTCTCGTATATAGGACCCAGTCCAGAAAACAAACCATTCTAAGGATATTGGTGCACAAGGGTCGATACTGGGAATTCACTTACGTGGGTAATTAAGAGAGAGCCAAGGAGTAGACTCCTGTTACCTCATGTGCCACTGTGCGGCTGTAAGAGGAGTTTGGGTCCCTTGTCATCAGTAAGAGCTATGGCAGGGCAGCCTTCTAGAAGGCAGGACCATGGAGGGCTATGGTGATTGGAGTCATGTCCAGGACAAGTCACTGCCTGAGATGGAAACCAAACCAGAACTGAGTCAGACACCAAGACACACCCAGGCCTGTGCCTGTATCCACCAGCGCCTTAACATACCAAGGTACATGAAAGCCAGCTAGTGGGGCCCTGGGGACTGTGCTGCCCTGGGACGCAGAGCAGAGAAGGGGCAGTTAGCGGTGGGGGTAAACTTGGCTCAAAATGTGAACTAAATAGCCATGTCCTCTGGGTGCTACAATGTATCCATTCATTCTTCACTGATTTGTCAGATCAGCCATGCAGGTGCTAGAGAGTAGCCCATTTCACTTTGTGTGCCGGATAGTGTCTATGTACCTCCAATACATCTGGGATTCTTTCAAATATTCCAAGATTTTTTTTTTCTGAATAATCTCTGGTTCTACAAATGACGCTTTAGGCAAAGATCTTGGCACTTTCTTTTCAAGGTGTTGTTTTCTTTGGAATTCATCATACATTCCTATTTTTCCCGTCTAAGTGGTTGGCAGATGTTCCTATTTATTGATTAAAATATGTTTCAGAAACTCCTGACTGGGTCCAGTCTGATCTCTTCTTGAAGTTATTAAGGAAAGTTATTGAGGGAGGTTAGCAGTTGTATTCTGAAGCTAGAACACAGTAAGTACATGATCATTTGGAAGTCAAAACATTTTGTAAAAAGGGTCGATCCACCTCGAAATCAGTTTGGGATGGATAACCTCCTGTTAATTTGAGAAAAAAAAATAGTATCGTAAAAGTAGACTTCTCGAAAAGAAAATCATTTAAGATCAGTTTGTTGGTCTTGACATGGTCCTTGCCATCAAAAATACACCAGATGATCAGAGACCACAACTAAAACACTCGTACCCTCCAGCTTCCTGAATCCACAGACTGGTTAGCAAAGTGGGCTAGCCCTTAAAGGTCCCCAGCATAGAAATACAGACACAGTAGCCTTGCGGGGAGAGCTCCGTGGGCCTAGCTTTTTGCTTTGTTTTGACAGAGGGGTCAACAATGATCCCACGTGTTAGATTTTGTTGGTGTATTTTTTTTTCTTTTTGGTTTTTTGAGACAGGGTTTCTCTGTGTAGCCCTGGCTGTCCTGTAACTCACTCTGTAGACCAGGCTGGCCTGGAACTCAGAAATCCACCTGCCTCTGCTTCCCAAGTGCTGGGATTAAAGGGGTGTGCCAACACTGCCCAGCATGTTTTTGTTTTTTTTTAACGAACCAAAAACGCTATTTATACAAAGTGTTAAAATACAATGTCCTTTCTAAGATGAGAGTATACATCAGCTGTTGTATTCATTAAGTATCCTACATCAAAAGCTATAGAACACTGAGAAAAGAGACCAGTGCTCTCACACGGAGACACTCCCGAATTCCCCTGTTCCGCTACGCAGCACAACCACCAAGCTCTTGTATGTTGAAATTCTGTATCTGTATTTTCTGCTTCTGATTGGACCTCTGGATCCAATTTTGTTTTCTGTGTGACATTCTCCATATGCACATAAGGGACGTTTAACTGGCTACAGCTTTGAGCATATCCATCCTTCTTTACGTTCATCGTCAGCACACCAGCTCCTCCCTTTTACTGCAGAAATGTCACTTGGTTCTCAGAAACAGCTAGAGTGAATTTAGTTTCCCAAGTGCTGTGGTTTAAATGAAAAAATGGCCCAAGAGATTCATGTGCTTAAACACTTGGTTTCCGGTTGGTGGTGCTGTTTGGGGGGAGGCTGTGGAACCTTGGCAGACAGAGAGGTGCTGTTGAAGTGTGTCACAGGGATCCAGCTTTGGAGGGGTTTTACCATTACGCACCTTTTCTCATTGCCCTGCTCTGTCTGTCTGTCCATCTCCAGCTCTCTTTCCTGAGATCTCTCTGCTGGCTCCTGTTGCCATGCCTTCCCTGCCGTGGTGGGATCTAGCCCTCCCTTTGGGTCATGGTATTTCATCACAGCAACAGAAAAGCGACCACTGCCTGTATAGGTTACAAACAGTGGGTACCACAAGTTGAGCACCTGGTATGCAAAGTGTTCTCCAATGGGTTCACGTATTCAGAATGTGTCAGATTCGAGATATTTTGGATTAAGAATGCCCAGCCAATAAAACCTATTCAAATAATCCCACACTAAAATTCTGAAATCTGAACACACTTCAGGTTCCAAGCACTTAGCTCAGGGATACACAACCTGGGGTCTGTATTCCTTAAACCCTGCTGGGAGAGCATCTTCATTCTTGGTTCTCACAGGGCCGATGTGCCTGTCAAGATCAGAAATCTTATCCCGCAGGGCACTAATGTTCATATCTCTGTGGTTATGCTCCGCTTATGTATTCATTATTAGTGTGGGAGTTATGCATGTGCCACACTGTGCGTGCGACAGTCAGAGGACAACTCTGTGGGGTCAGTTCTCTCTTTCTGCCTTTACTTGGGTTCCAAGGATCAAACTCTGGTTGCCAGGCTTCTAGCAAGTGTCTTTATCTGCTGGTCCTTATCCTTCTATATTCTCACCTGCAGATGCAAGCTGCTAGGAGGTGGTAGAGCCCAATCCTGGAGATTATGCCTTCCCAGTTCTCGTTGGTAAGGAGAACCCAAGCTTCCCTTACGGGAGTAACTTAGCACGGTCTTCACATGAGGAGGGGTGCCCCAGTAACGCCGCTATTATTGCATCACACGAGGGAGGCGATGTTCCATGTGGTGTCCGTGGGCATGGTGCATGCAGATCTGGATCTCTGCCTGAGCCTCTTCCTCGGGGTGCCACCAGCCTATTTAAGGGGTTGGCTATTTATACATTCACAGAGTGTCCTCAGCTTTTACTCCTGAGCGCATTTCTGAAAAGCCGTCATAAGCCCATTATGTTTATGAATTGCTTAAAACAGATTTCAGGATAAAGTGGTGGGATTTGTTGTATGTATGTCAATTCAAACCTCAGGCAGATAAAGTCCTCTGTGAGAAAGGACACGGTGTCTCCTGAAAGGTCCCAGGCTCTCACTAACCTCTGGTCTGGTCTTGTAATTCGTCACCTGCCACATGAGACTGCAGGTTCTCTGATGCCCAAGGGTTGCCTATTGGTATCCTGGGTGCACACCCTTCCCCCCAACTTTTCATCTTTTGGGACCTTTCCCAAAAAGCAATGGGCTGGTGGGCAGCTGTGGAGGTCCTCAGTTTCCAGCATCAGCCCATCTTACTTAGCATGACTGTAAGTATCCATGAGAGAACTAGTTCCTGTTCCCAAGATACCAAGATCTGAAGATGCTCACATTTCATCAAACGACATTGTATCCCCACATGAGCCTGTGCATATCCTGTATGCTCTCATTTTTCTATATTTGCATATGGTGTACATGCATGCATGTCTATTTGTGTGCACCTGTTCGTGTGTGTAGGTACCCATCTGTGTCAAGTGCACATGCAGCCCAAGAATGGTATTAAAAGCTTCCTATCACAACTGCAGTGTCTCTCAACTGAACCTGGAGCTTACAGGGCCATCTCTGCGACTAGCTAGCCAGTCTTCCAGGCAGTAGAGTGACAGACAGGCCATCATCCCAACCCAGGATTTACTTGGGTGCTGGGCATCTGAAGTCTGGACATGCTATACCTGCTGAACTCTCTCCATTCCCCTCTGTGTATTTTAAATCATCCAGATTACTCATAACATCTGACACAACATGAATGCTCTGTAAATGTCATAGTACTGTATTGTTTAGGGAGATGATGAGAAAAACCATCTGTTTGTGTTTGGTACAGATGCAGGCTTTTACCACATATGTTTGATCTTTGTTTGGTTAGATCTGCGAATGCAGAAATGACAAGTGCTGAAATGAGCCAGGAAGGCAAAGAGCTGTGTCCCAGCATCTCAGGGATACGTTCCAGGTCTCCTCAGGCTTCCTCAACAAGTCTGGTTTTAACCGTGCGTGCGCCTCGGTTTGAAGGATCACACATTTATATAGTTGGTTTTCTCTGCGCTGAACTGCTATCAGTCCTGCTGTCAGGGAGCACGTGCCTCCTGTGGCTGCTGAGCCTCATGGTCAGCCTAACTGGATTTGCAGTTATCTCGCTGCCTTGAAGGACTCCAGGACAGACTTGATGAAACAGAGGAGACGGCTGGCTGAGTAACAGTGTTCGCCCTTCTTGACTGACTCCTGAGGTGATCCGCCATGATAGACCTTCAAATTGTGAGCTATGATAAATCCATTGTTTCATTTCCTGTTGCTTCAATAAAATAGCCCAGCTAAAGCAACCTAAGGAAGAAACGTTCATGTGGCTCATGATTTCAGGACAGAGGCCGTTACCATGTGGAAGTCAAGGCTGCAGGAATATGAAACAACTGGTCATCTTATGTCCACAGTCCGGAACAGAAAGTACTGAATTAGAGCATACTAGTTCTCAGGTGTTGTGGTTCCTCACACACACACACACACACACACACACACACACACACACACACTTACACAGTTCAGAATAACCCCTTTCTAGGATTCCACCCACCTCAATTAGCATGAAGAAGATAACCCCTCCACAGACATATCCATGAGTCAGTCGTGATAATCCCACATGGAGATTTCCCTTTCCAGTGACTCTCCATTGACTCTCAGGTTGGCAATCAAAACCAACCCTCATACTGTCTTAAATTGCTTGCCAGGTATGTTACCAGAGTAACTAGAAAAGTCACTAATAAACCTTCCAAAGCCCTACCTCCAAATACAACTAGCATATGAATCTGGAGATTAGGCAATATCTGAGCTTTTGAGGTCACAAGCCATAGTGCTGCCCCACCCCCACTCCCACCCCCACGTCCTGTGGACCATAGGCTTCCATCCCCTATCCCCAACTCCATTCTGAATATGCATTTGCTGAGTGTTGCGATCGGATCCCTGTATGCTCTCAAAGTGTCCGCAGATGTGATCGGCAGGCTTTGGAATGTCTAGGTACAAAGGTGGTGGTGTATGTTCTCACTGGTGGAAAAAACAGTTCTGCATTGAAGCCTGGGCACTTGTTCCTCCACTCCCACCCCACTTCCTGCCCTTGCAGCCTCCCAGAGAGAGAGAGTCTCCCTCCTCACTGCTGTGCCCTCAGGCCATAGATTGCTTTCTTGATGGACCTCAGGGACTGTTTAGGATCGGATGTTAAGTTGTTCTTTTGGATTCATCAATCATGAATACAAACACACTAAGGACACATTTGGAAAGTCCCAGCCAACACCTCACCACTAATGCGGACAGGGAAACTCCATTAGCTTGTAGGTCCGCGCAACAGTGTGTGATCAACCAACATCTGAAAATACATGGTCCAATGAGCTGCCTCTGGTGTTACAACTTTTAGTTTATATGGTTTTGTAAATATTTATGCTGCCACAGCTTTCAGCAGATTTATTTCCAGCATTTAAAGGTAAATGTTGCCACTGGAGTGTAAATTTAGAAGGGTTATAGTGCCGGATACACAAGACCAGGGACTTCTTAAGCTCCGATGGTCTCGTCTGAGCAAATGGCATGGGGATTGTGAAGGGGCGGGAGAAGGAAGGGTTAATGACAGGATGGGTCTGGTCAAATTCAATTGTGTAGAATGCATCTCAGTCAGCAAAGCATTTATTTATTATTTGTTTATTATTTTATTTTATTTATAGCAAGGAAGCATTGAAATGCTTACAAATTTCTGGACTCTGGGGCTGGAGAGATGGCTCAGCAGTTAAGAGCACTGACTGCTCTTCCAGAGGTCCTGAGTTCAATTCCCAGTAACCACCTGGTGGCTCATAATCATCTGTAATGGGATCCAACGCCCTCTTCTGGTGTGTCTGAAAACAGCTACAGTGGACTCATATAAATTGAATAAACAAACAAATGAAAATTGAACTCTGAGTTGGACCCACGGTCTGATTCCAGCTGTTCTGCTCGACCACATGCTGCTCCTGTGATCCTTCTGGCTCATCATCTGTATAAGAAGGTGATATGAAGATGAAAGGAGGATGCCAACAAGCGCTCGCTGACAGGAACCTGATATAGCTATTTCCAGAGAGGCTCTGCCAGTGCCTGACAAATACAGAGGGGGATGCTCACACCCAACCATTGAACGGAGCACAGGATCCCCAATGGAGGAGCCAGAGAAAGGACCGAAGTAGCTGAAGGGGTTTGCAACCCCATAGGAGGAACAACAATATGAGCCAACTAGTACCCTCAGAGCTCCCAGGGACATAACTACCAACCAAAGAGTACACATGAAGGGACCCGTGGCTCTAGCCGCATATATAGCAGAGGATGGTCTGCTCAGACATCAATGGGAGGAGAGGCCCTTGGACCTGTGAAGGTTCATTGCCCCAGTGTAGGGGAATGCCAGGTCAGGAAAGCAGGAGTGGGTGGGTTGGTGAGCAGGGGCAGGGAGGATGGGATAGGGGGTTTTCAGAGGGGAAACGGGGAAAGGGGATAACATTCGAAATGTAAATAAAGAAAATATCCAATTAAAAAAAAAGATGAAAGGAAATGATGTAAGTGGGAGATTCAGTGAGACGCTTGCACAAAGATCATCAATAAATCGTAGACATCCAAGACAGTGATGCTAAAGATGCTCAGGGTGCTGCTGGTGGTAGTAACCCTCCACTTGCTACTTCTGCCCCCAAGCCTCTGATCTGATCATGTCTTCTAATCTGTGTTGTCAAGCTGAAGTCTTCCTGAAGTGCAGGGACTGACTGAAGGAGAGGTCAACACCTGACGAACACAACCCATTGTCCAATGTCATGTTATGTCAGGTGCCTTCAAATGTGATCAAGATGATGCTCAACCCAGAAGGAAGGAGCAAGTCACCCCAGTAAACCAGTTGGGAGAGCTGTATGTATCCGACCCTGAGTACAAATGGGAGCTACCTCTGCCTGCAGACTCGGGGACAGGTTGCTGGAAGAAGTCCGTTCTAGCCTCTAGCGAAATGGAGGGAACAGGAAGGGATAGGAGGTTGTAGCTGGCAAATAGAATATTCCTCCTTTATGGATCCCTTAGAGGACTGGCTCATGCAGCAGTTTCTTAGTCTGAGCCATTCCCACTACAGTTCAGAAGGTCTGGGATGAAAATCAGGAATCTATGTTTAACCACTATTACTGGAGTTTCTGATTCCCCACTTTAAGGACAGCAGACTCCCTACAGGCACCAAGAGGAATCTAGTGGTGTGTTAGCTGTTTTCAGACCTGGCATTTGTCTTTTGGGTTGTGGTTTGGATAGGAGGTGGCCCACAGACTGGTCTCTAGCTAGTGGTACTGGTTCGGAAGGAACCTCTGGGACATGAAGTCTAGCTAGCAGCAGAGGGACACCAGGGGCTAACGTTTAATATGAGATGCTGGCTTCAGCTGCATGCTTCCTGAGCTGCCAGGGTGACAGGTCCTGCTCTGTTTCTGCTGCTGTGAATGTCACTCTGCCTTTCCTGCCACATGGATTAAGACAGCAAGAGTGAGCCAAACCAACCTCTCCTGTCTTCAGTTGCTTCTCAGCTACATTGTTACAGTGATGAAAAAAAGTATCTAACACAATATCCTCTCCCCAGGCTGACTGGCAAAGGATTCGGGAGATTAACGCTCGGGGCTGGGGTGCCCTTGCCCAGGAATTTTGAGAGTCTGCCTAGGAATTTTAAGCTCAAGGCAATTTACTGAGGAGAGCTTAAGACAGACACAAACCAGCAGCCTTCAGCAGATTAGCCCAGATGCACTGCCTCTCCAAGGATAAATCCCTTTGGCAGTTCCTGCTAGACAAGAGGGGGCCATTAAGCTCCACAATGCGTACTGATGTTTAACTTTTTAAATTCTGTGCATGAGTCAGGAGAATGTGTGCACTTGAGTGCAGGTCCTGAGGAGGCCAGAAGAGGGTGTCAGATCCCCTGGAGCTGGAGTCCCAGGCAGTTAGAAGCCACCAACATCGGTTCAGGGAACCAAACTCTTGCACGAGAACAGCATGCATTATTAATCACTGAGCTATCTCTTCAGCCCCCTCTACTAATGTTTTTAAAGGAATCTCTTCTTCCTGAAATGGCTTTCACAACTAACTAGATTGATGTTAAGTAGAGAAGGAAGCAAACCATTCTCAAGTATTTTTTTTCCCCTGAGGGTTTAGAACCTGTTCTTAGACACTTGGGAAAACCCGATCAGCTCCTGCAGGTGATCCCTCTCCTCAGCTGCATTAAGCACTGACAGTTTTTAAGTACCATGATGATACCATGATGAAAGAGACGAATTCTTTTGCTTTGGGGTCGCTAGTTATGATTTTGCTTGATGTGAGAATGCCAGCTTTCTCCTTGAACATGTATGAATTCTACAAATATTTGCAGACCAAAGCCCAAGTAGTTTATCCCCCCCCAAAAAAAAAGATATGAAAAAGGACACAGAAAACAGCATCTTGTGCACAGTGATGGCCTGTTACCTGGAATCAACTGTAAATCACTTGCCCCTCAGTTTCAACAAATATGTTTAAAGAACACTGTGCCTGGGTTAATTTAGAGTTTAGCATGCTGGCAGTGACGGCGAGTGACTGCAATGCCTTTCTTCAAAAGTTTTGTGGTGACACTCTTCCTTTTTTTCTTGGTTAAAAATAAGGTTTCCAAGGATATATGTACATCTTAAGGATTGCTATATTGAAAACCCTTTTAATCTCCCATGCCGCCCACGTGGAATGGAGAGAAGGTCTACTCAGTGGTTGTTCCAGAGCCTGGGAGCTTCAGAAAGCCAAGGCAAGCAAAGCATAAAACCAGACCATTAAAGCCATGCAGCTATGTTACCACCTGGTCCTAGTGTACAAGCTAAGAAAGGTCACGGTGTCAAGACAACCTCATTGTCCTAACTCCACTGCTCCCATGTCAGATAACCCAGAGGACTCATAATTATCCCAAACCTGCGTTTCTGTCTTAGAGTAGAAATTATTCTGTGTATGACCTCTTTCCACGGGTCTTGTAAAGAGCACATGAAATAAGGAGACGAAGCCCATGGCACACTGCATAGAACCAGAAAGCATTCAATACGTGTGCTTTATGCCGGACCTTGTGACAATGCATGAGAAGAAAGGATCTTGGGAAAGGGGGTGGGAGAATGGGGCCCAGATGGATTTTGATATACAGAGGAGGCACTTTCTAAAGGATATTGATTGTCCAGTCAAGAAAAGAATGGTTATGGAGACAACAGGAGAGCATTCACCACTTGCCACTTACCCAAGTTACAGAAGAAATTTCCTGTAGAGTTTCCTGGTAAAATGCAAGATGCCTAGGGAAAAAGTCGTCATAGCCGACATAGCGTCACTTTTGTCAGATTGGAGACCTGTCAAAACAACAGCAGCAACAACAACAAACGCACCGGGCTGGAAGTCTCATGCGTGTAATTCTGAAATCTAGAACTATCAGGAGAGGATCTACGGTCAGCTTTACACAAAGGAATCACGATCTCACACTCCAACCTAGCGACTGCCTGTCCAACTGTGAACGGATGTCCCTTGCTTTTGGTTCTCCTCACCATGAATGACTGTCTCATGATGCCTACGTAGCTCTTATCATTCTCTGTATCCCCCCCCCCCCCGCTTCCCCACATATGTTTGATTTCCTGTGAATGTATAATTTCCTTGCAAGATTCATTTCCAAAACAACCTCATTGTCTTTGGAGATGCTCTTTCTGTCAATCAGGTCAACACCAGATAAATTTGAATTTCAGAATACAATTTTATTTCAGGGTGAGCACACACTGAATATTTGAATGGAACTTTCCACGATCTTAGTTTGGTGCATTTCTTATTTCATTTTGTTTGTTGTTGTTTCATTGCTGTTGTTACTGGTTTGTTTCTGTGTTTGTTTAGCTGAATCTGGTAGCTCTGGAGCTAAAACCGCAGAACATTGCTCTAACATCATTGCCTCTCACACGATGGTTGGGAGGAGCCGGGGAACTAACTTGAAGTAAAAAGCTTTTCAAGCTCCGTAGAGGTATACACCAGTAAGGACTCATTTCCACTGGTGGGTGTTTTTGTGAGAATCCTGACTCATCAAGCAAAAGGCAGATCCTTTCGGGGTTAAAGAGGGGGATGAAAATGTCTAGTCAGGCTTCTAAAGACCACAAGGAGGGGACTGGACGTGATGGCTGTCCACCATGGACACTTTAGTGTCACCAGGGAGCCTCCCTGGTGTGGATGCTAAGTAGCACTTCCTCCCAGATGAGCTTGAGACTGCATTCAGGAATCAGTCACTGCACAAGGGGGTGGACACCTGAAGAAGGCGGGGCTGGGTAGGTGAGAAATTGGAACCTGAAGAGTGGCTGCCCTGCAGCGAGTCTGGATAAAAGGAAACGGGAAGAGGAAGGGGGACAGAGGAAACGTGTCATAGTGGACGCCTTCAATCAGCTCTTGTTATTTAAACTTTAGAAATTATAACTCCTGCACCTAAGACTCAGGGAACATTGAGGAAGAGGTGCAGAAAGAAGATGAGAGTCAGAGAAGCGGGATGCCCGCTGAGGCTGTGTCTCCTCGAAATGTCAGGAATCTGCACCCATGTAGCGTCAACAACATGGCTCCCTACCCAAGCGTGAAACCCATCGACGAGCCCGAATGGAAGGGGAAACTTGTGTGTTGCCAACCCTAGACAAAGAACTACGAGTAACTAAGGGATGCTGAGAGTGGGAGGGGAAAATGGAGAGAAAAATGTGCTGTCCAATAGTAACTGCTCAGTTTCGAAGTCATATATGTAACGCTGTATGGACTGCAAACAACAATTAAAGAAAAGGGCCATGAGTCTGATACAGAACAAGAATGAGGGGGTGTGGGAAGGTTTGTGAGGAGAAAGGTGAAAGGGGGAAATGATGTAATTATATTTTAATTTCAAAAAATGTTAGTCCTATCGAACAACGTAGGCATGGTGACTAATACTTGGCCAACTTGGAAAATCCAGAACTGCTAAGAAGTCACGTGGCTCTGAGTGTCTGTAAGGGGTTCTATAGACTAGGTTCACTGAGGTGGACACACCCCCTTAATATGAGCAGCACAGTTCCACAAGTAAGCTAGCTGGCCAAGCCCCCCCCCACCCCATTCGTCTGCCTCTGCTTCCTGACTGGACAGAATGGAGCCAACTGCTGGAGGCTCCCGCCCCCTCACCTCCCCCATGACTGACTGCACCCCCAGAAGTGGCCAAAATTAACCCTGGAGTTGCATTTGTTGGGCGTTTTGTCAGCTATGAGGAAAGCAACTAATACAAGGACAAAACCGCATGGTCTCGTTACAAACAGGCGTGGAGATGAGCTACAAGGAGTGGGTTAGGTTAAAAATTCAAGGTAAGAAACACCGTAGTCCATCAGCCAAGTCCCTACAACCACACACCCAGTGGGAACAAAGTTCACTCTCATTTGAGGGTACGAAAAAGACCAATCTGTGACTGAAAATTAGTGTGTAGAAAGGTTCACTTTCAACTAAACCAGCTGGCTCCTAATTTTTTTTTCCCTATCTTGACAAGGCTTGTGGGGGCCGAAGACCAATTTCTCTTTCAGGAATAAAGACAGGAGATGTGGGTGGTTACATAAAAATTTACCCAGCTTGTTCTAGCAAACAACAGTTCCATGAGAATTCACCATTTGTCCTTAACTACCCATGACACTTGAAAAGAAATGACCATATATGTAGTGACCTGTCTGTGTGTGTATATTTCATCAAGTATTTCTTGGACCATGTGCAGGGCATTCTTCTGTTCCTGGGGATATAGCAGCAAATAAAACAGTCTTACCCCTTGAAGAATCTTTATTTGATCAAGAACACTGATAGTTAAAACAGTTTCATGTACCAGGAAGTATTGAGTAGCAAGATCAATAAGATACAAGGCCTGTAAACGGTGAGGTGGGAGGCTGGGGAAGAATGGCCGGGAAAGGCTTCTCTGGGGAGGTTAATACGTGAGCAGGAAGTGGGGTGGAGAGGAAAGCAAAGCAGGCAGTTAGTCCAGAGACTTTGTGGCAGCTCCCACCAGACCTCTGTGAGAAAGAGCAAGAAACTCAGATCCAGGAATAATGAAGAAAGGGGTGGATAGATGGTGCAGGCCACATGAGACACTGGGTTCACTGTCATGAAATGGGAAAGCTTAGAGATACTCAAGCAGGGGGTGGACGGGTGCTGTGGTGCTGATAAAGACTCCCAGCCTAACATAGCAAGGACAGAAATGTGGGAGCAGAGGTTCAGGTGGGAGGCTGTGGTGGGAATGGCTTAGATGAAGGAGGGCTGGAGCACAGCCCTACAGCTTAGCTGAGGGTAGGGTGGAGCACAGTCCAACGCTTGGGGGAGGAGCGTCATCACTCAGATCTGTGCTTCTGTCTTCCTCCTCATACTGAGGTATGACTGGTGTATAAAGCCATGCAGAGTTAATGTACACAACACAGTGAGTGTGGAGATAAATATGCCCCCCTAAGACCATCATCGCCATGGAGTTAATGGTTTATCTGCAAAGTCCATCTAACAGAAGACACCTCCCAGGTATGTGACTACACAGGTAGATGGAATGATGCTGGTCCCTGCTAGCTCTGTCATGTCTATGGGAAGGAAGGGTGCACAGGGTGCAAGTTGCAAGAGATCGAGGCACTCACAAGGTTCTGTAGTAGATCCTTCCATTAACCCATGTAATATCCGCTCTCCCCATGACGGTTTCCAGTTGCTGTGCTAACAAATTACTATAAAGTTAGAGACTTAATATGACACAGATGTGCTCTTGGTTATGAATGTCAGATGTATAAATCCAAGTCATCTTCAGGGTAGATTCCTTCCACAGACTCCAGAGAACACTCTATGCCCTTTCCATATTCTAGAGGATGCCCATGTTCCCTGGTTCCTGGCCGCTCACTATGTCTTCAAAGTCTCCAGCAGAGGGTCTTCTCTTCCTTACATCTTCCGGTCTCCAGATCCTTAGTTTATGTTTTTAAATTCCCCTTTGGCCATACAAAGTAACATAGTCTCAAGTTCTGGATACAGTCCTCCTTCAAGGGGAAACCATTTTTTTTTTCACAGTAAAATTTTTTTATTTTTGTGACTCAGGTTTTTATAATGCAATGGTTGTTCTTTTTTTTTTTATTTTTTAAGTTTTTGTATTTACATTCCAAATCATTTCCCCTTTCCCGTTTCCTCCCTCCCCGAAAGTCCCATAAGCCACCTTCCCTCCCTCTTTTCCCCATTCAACCCCCTCTCGCTTCTCTGTCCTGGCGTTCCCCTACATCCAGTCTTTCCAGGACCAGTCTTTCCATCTTCTTGGAAATCTATTGATATGTGAATTGTGTCTAGGGTATTCCGAGATTCTGGGTTAATATCCCCTTATCAGTGACTGCATACCATGTGTGCCCTTTTGTGATTGGGTTACCTCACGAAGGATGATATTTTCAAGTTCTGATCATTTGCCTAGGAATTTCGTGAATTCATTGTTTTTAATTGCAGAGTAGTATTCCATGGTGTAAATATACCACATCTTCTGAATCCATTCCTCCATTGAGGGACATCTGGGTTCTTTCCAGCTTCTGGCTATTATAAATAAGGCTGCTATGAACATAGTGGAGCATGTGTCCTTACTGCATGCAGGTAAAGCCTCTGGGTATATGCCCAGGAGTGGTATAGCTGAATCCTCCGGGAGTGTCATGCCCAGTTTTCTGAGGAACTGCCAGACTGCTTTCCAGAGTGGTTGTATCAGCTTGCAATCCCACCAGCAGTGGAGGAGTGTTCCTCTCTCTCCACATCCTCGCCAACAACTGCTGTCTCCTGTGTTTTTGATACCTGAAGTATATCTAATGGCTGAGAAGCACCTAAAGAGATGTTCATCATCCTTAGTCATTACGGAAATGTAAATCAAAACAACCCTGAGATTCCATCTCACACCAGTCAGAATGGGAAACCATTATTTAACTTATGATACATTTTGTGTTCTTCATCCTCAAAAGGTAGGTTGAGTGTGGAATAGTAAGCCCCTGTTGTACCCATGTCCTTATCCTCAAAACTGAGTGCAGACTGGTCATGTGTCTAATTAAAGATCCTTTTGCAGCCCTATGTGTGGCTGGTGGTGACAAGACAGCCAATCATATCTGCCAGTGTCCTTTACCCATCTGTAAGCAGCTAAGTGCTCCTGAATGGGGAATAATACCTCTGCCCTCCAAAGCCAAAGGCTATCTGTGCCAACAAATTGCTGTCTTACTGATGAGGTGAGTGGAGGTGATGTATAAAAACACCCCAGTCTCTTCAATCCTGGATGGACTAACTCTAGTACTTGCCTTCCCCAGATCATAGCCCCTCTAGATATCTTCATATGACCCTCCATAATCTCTGTTCACTATCCTTTCCTCTTATCTTCCTGCAATGGCCCTCAGAAGATAAATGAGTCTTTATTCTGATTGGCCCACTCCAATTAAGATCTCATTTCAATACCCTTTCACCAACAGTTCTTCTAAGGTCATCAGGACGTCATCTTACCAAATCCAGGGGTCTGTTCTCAGCCTCGCCTCAGTCCTCCTTTTGGTGGCAGACCTCCTCCTCAAACACTGCTTCTCTATGAAGTCCTGCTGCCGACTCTTCCACACCTGCCCCTCTGCTGACGTCTCCCCAACCTTCCCACTCCCACCCATCTCTGCTTTCTCCCATTCTGATCGTGGTTTGACAGTGACATTGGAACTTTCTAGAGCCTCAACTGAAGCAGTGTGGTCCTTCTTCTATAGCTACAACTCTCCTCAGAACCTCCTCTCTCCTCTGATTTCACCAGACCTAGAAATGGTAAAGACTTGCAGCAGGTGGGCCCTGGTGTTTTCACCATGCCTGACTATGTCCTGTAACTCAGTTGACATCTTTGTAAATGCCCACTTAGTAACTCTCTCCTGTGTCTGCTCTGAGCCTAGTGATCTTGACAAACACACTGGATTTTTTTTTCTGCATATGTGTCTCTCATACTCACCAATAGAGAATTATATGCCTAATTTATTTTTCTGCTCCCACTTTGCCTGCTATGCAATTCATACCAATAAATGTTAAAAGCCAAATATTGCTTCGTTTTAAATGTAATCTGCTGAAATAGATTATGACGGCTGGTTTTGGTTGGCAACCTGACATACTGCAAACGTGCCTCCATCTGATTGGCCAGTGGGCCTGTCTGTGGGGCATTTTCTTGGTTGCTGCATTGATGGAGGAGGGTACCATCCCTGGGCAGGTGGGCCTGAGCTATTACACAAGAAAAGCAACTGAGTCTGAGCCTGTTAGCCAGACCGTGAGCAGCAGTTCTCTATGGTTTCTGCTTCAGTTCCTGCTTGCATTCCTGTCTCCACTTCCTCAGTGACAGTCTGTGACCTGTAAGTCAAAACAAACCCTTTCCTCCACAAGTTGCTTTGGGTCATAGCGTTCACCACAGCAAGAGAAGCTATAGCACAGCTTGAAAGAGATTAAAACATTGAAAAAAAACCACATTTCCCAATACAGAAAAGACAGAACAGAAGAAACACAATACCAATTGGAATGTAATCTAATTTTATGCGATTTTGTCTGGTTCCTCAAACTTATGATTCATATAATTTTATATACAGCCTACTCTGTCTTCTGTGGGTCCCAGAAATGAAAGATGGACACTTTTGTTATGTTTAAAGTTGAAAACAAATAAACTGGGCCACTCACACCCTGAGCTGTCGGAAAATCCCATCACTGACTCACAGGAACCAGAAGTCAATTTACATCCTGGACTGTAACAGAAAGTAAAAAGTAGTTTCTGTGTGGACCATTGGTCCTGGGGGCTTCCTCCTCCTCTCTCTCTCTCTCTGTCTTCTGTATTGTGAACTGCCCCTTTCTCTGTCCACAAGGACCCCACAGCTCAGGGCTAACCACTGAAAATATAAAGACTTAGGACAAGGGAAAGGGGGTTAAAGTAGGAGGCTTCTAGCATCTTTCCTACCTCCTACATACCTCCTTCCTCCTGAATCCATCCTTCCTCCTGTATCCCTCCTTCCTCTTGCATCCATCCTTCCTCCTGCATCCATCCTTCCTCCTGCATCCCTCCTTCCTCCTGCATCACTCCTTCTTCCTGTATCCCTCCTTCCTCCTGTATCCCTCCTTCCTCCTGCATCCATCCTTCCTCCTGCATCCCTCCTTCCTCCTGTATCCATCCTTCCTCCTGCATCCATCCTTCCTCCTGTATCCCTCCTTCCTCTTGCATCCATCCTTCCTCCTGCATCCCTCCTTCCTTCTGCATCCATCCTACCTCCTAGCATCGCTACCATAGCTGTCTTCTGGGTCTGAATTCTTTGGTTCACCCTTTATTACCTGTCTCCATCCTCTACCCTCATCTTGGACCCAAATGCTATTTTGAAATAAAGAGAAACATGACCTTGGCACTCTGTCGATCTAAGAGTTGTCTTTGGCAGCTCTGTCTTTGTTTCTACAAATAAATTCAATGTTAAAATGGATGTGTGTGTGTGTGTGTGTGTGTGTGTGTGTGTGTGTGTGTGTGGTGTTTAATAGGGAGGAGATTTCTACCTTTCTTATGCTGTTTTCTGTCTCTAAAACCTTTACAGGCCACAACCAAGGCTCATTCACAACCCTCTTAGGGAGTAAACAAACAAAAGCTCTTTTAGGACACGCACATGGAGGATGAGACACCTCAGTCCAGTCCCTTGACCTCCTTGTGGCCAGTGATCTTGCCTGGACTGCCCAGTTCCTACAGCTGCTCTACTTTGTGGGGACAAGCAGTAGAACCTGAGTCCAGGACTTGCACACAATCTACCACCTTCCTTCCCCCCATGTTTCTCTACATGAAAGATTCCCTCAAACATCATGGTCTTTCCAAGGACTGCCTTCTTGTCCAGCCAGCTTGGATCATCAGATGCTGACCTCACCAGGACTCCCACCCCAAGGAGCCCCTTCCTGTTTCCATTATCTGTTCATCTCTTTATATCTTCCCTCTTTAATCCCCTTTAATTCTGTGGTCTTCGGATCGCTCTTTGGTAAGTATACTTAACTCCTTGCCTCTTTGTTTTTCTCTTGTGACATCTCCCTAGGAAATACTAGCCCAGATCGGAGTCACCCCATCCCCATGAATTCCCTGTTTCTGCTCCTGAACCGAAGATTGCCACACATCAGACAAACCTAAACCTTGTCACTTACCACGGTGACCTTTGGTGAACCTATGGTAGTTCTAGCATTGGGAGAGGCAGGGGAAGGACATTTCTGAAGAAGGACCTCCGAGAGTCCTGAAATGTGATGATTGTGTGTGAATAGAGAAGTAAACGGAAGGGACAAAGAGAAGTGACCCTTGCAAGAGAGAACCAGATGAGAGCAACCTAGAAACAAAGTATAGAGGGTGTCAGCAAGGCTCAGCTGACTGCCATTGCCTTTTTGAGCAAGGACTTTGGTGTCAGGCTACTATATATGTTGCTAGCCAGTGGGAGGACAGTAGCAGGACTTGCTGCTTGCCCACTCCCTCCCTTCAATGGTTTTCTTGTACAAAGCCCAGCCTAGCTCATCAACTTTTTACAGGAGTAAGGAAATGGTTTACAAAAGGTCAGCTACAAAAGGTCAGTCATCAGAGCTGGTACCCTGAAGGAATGAGGAAGGCCAAGCGTCTTGACACCTCAGAGAGGATAAAGAGATGATCGGGTTGAAATGAGGTGTTGGAAAGAGTAGCAGAGCTGGGGAGGTGCAGTTAAAAAGGGAGGCCAGCAGTTTATAAGGGTCACACAGACGTAGGTCATTTCAGCACCCCAGGGGTGGCCATGAAGAGAGGAAGGAAAGGGATGTAGAGATGAATGCTATTACTATGGTGTTAGACCTAATGGTCTCCTGGCCTCCCTGGCCCAAGGATGAGTTCTCCAAAGTTCTCCATCTTTTTTAGTTGTCTGTGTATCTATAACACAGAGACTGGCGTCCAACAAGCATAGCATTATAGAGTGAGAGAGGTAACACTGCTTGCCACAGGGTGATCGGTTCAATCTTAAGGGAGCGTAGGGTCTTGTGGAGGATGAAATAGTCATTGATTAAATGATCAGACAAACACATACAAAATGCTAAGAGTGAAATGTACTCCAGAGTTTGCATAGGACTGGGTGATCCCCTGAAACCCTGTATCTGCTTGAGAGATAAGAGGCCCCTGGGAAGTGAGGCTTGAGTGGGACCTGGAAGATGGGCTTGTCATGGGAGGAGTTTAGGAAGAGAAAGCGAGAGAGTGGGAACATTGTGGAGATGTAGAGAGAAGACCACGATGGCCAGAGTGCAAAGATCGAGGGAAAAGCTTTTCTTCTGTAGTCCTCCTAGAGGGAGGCTGGGACTGGTGCACAGTGACAATTTCCCACCTTTCTGGCTGAACCCTGACTTTATTCAGATGACAGTAGAATGGACCAGGGTAGGCCTAAGTCAAGGAGACTCCATTTCCTCTTGGTTCAGAGACTGACCTTAGGTGACATGACCAGCCCAATCAGATGTAATAGGAAATCTTCCTCAGATATTGTAGGAAAACTGTTCCTTCCTGATGTAGAAAGGTCTTGCAGGGATGCTCATTTCCCACACATTCCTTCCCTGGGACTTGGGTGCTATTTTGTGAAAACATGATACAATGGCAGACAGCCCTGACTCAAACAATCAGAGCTACAAAGCTGTGTTGGAATATCACCAAGTGCTTGCTTCAGCAGCACATATACCAAAATTGGAATGATATAGAGAAGATTAGCATGGCCCCTGTGCAAGGATGACACGCAAATTCGTGAAGCTAAAAATTCCATATTTTTGACGCATCTCACATATCAAATGATGCCCAAGAAGAAGGAAGAACAAAGCATGGATACTTGGGTCTTTTGTAGAAAGGGAAACAAAATACCCACAGAAGGAGATACAGAGACAAAGGGAGGAGCAGAGTTTGAGGGAAAGACCATCCAGAGACTACCCCACCTAGTGATCCATCCCATATATAGTTACAAAACCCAGACACTATTATTGATGCCTACAAGTGCTTGCTGAATGGAACTGGATATAACTGTCACCTGGGGTGCTCTGCTAGTGCATGAGAAATACAGAGGGGGACACTCTCAGCCAGCCATTGAACTGAGCACAGGGTCCCCAATGGAGGAGCTAGAGAAAGGACCCAAGGAGCTGAAGGGGTTTGCAGCACCCACAGGAGGAGCAACAATATGAGTTACCCAGTACTCCCAGAGCTCCCAGGGACAAACCATCAACCAAAGAGTACACATGGAGTTACCCATGGCTCCAGACACATAGGCAGCAGAGGATGGTCTTGTTAGATACCAAAGGGAGGAGAGACCCTTGGTCCTAGAAAGACTTGATGCCGTAGTGTAGAGGAATACCAGGACAGGGAAGCGGCGGTGGGCTGATTGGGGAAGGGGAGATGGCTTATGGGATTTTGGGGGGCAGGGGGAACTAGGAAAGGGACAGCATTTGAAATGTAAATAAAGACTATATCTAATATAAAGAATTATTTTTAATGTGAGCTATACACTCATTACATAAATGGACCCCATTGTCCTAACAGCAGAAAAGAACATAATTAAAATGAAAAATAGAAACTATTGAGTATCTCTTGATACAATTTAAGGAAGAGATAGTTTTTAAAGCACTCCCAATTTACCTCTAGGTCATTATAAGTCTAAATATCTAATAGAGTAGTTGAACTTCAAATTGGTAGAGAAGTCTATATTAAAATTTGTGCATCTTAAAAACATACATTTTTACAATTATTAGTTCTATTTAACTTCAACAATGATTTCCTTTTAATAAATAGGTGGTTCCTTATGCTAAAAAAAAAAAAATCACCAAGTGACTCTGGACCACTTCACTCACTCAGACATTCAGCATGATGTGATGTCTGACAAATAAGGCATAGGCCACTCTGATTTTTCTTTTAAATGTTCAGGTAGAAACAACTCATAATGCCCATCAGTTCGGTCACCAGACTCATTGGAAGCATGTCATTTTACCAGTTGTCTTCACATTAGGCTATCACCAAATGGGACAGGAGATGAATTTTTGCTCTGGTTTCATTTTTACACTGTCAATAGGACCCTATGTGTAAGGGTTTTTCTTGTCTTACCTCTTTTCATTATCTGTTCTAGAAAAGAGATGCAGTAAAGATGGCCTGTGGTGTGATTGATGTCACTACTTATTGGTGGCATCAACAGGGATGTCCTTTCCGCAGGGACAATGAGCATACATGTGTCTTGTCATCCTACACACTGGTGTGCCCTTGGCTTTGAACCAAGGGCAGAATCATCCGGTGACCTGAATGGGTACTGGGAGTGCTTTGGACAGAAACGGGACCATGAGGACCACGATCTGGCAACCTGCTCAGCTAACCTTACCAGTCAGTAGCAGAGCAGGAAGAGAGCTCAGAGTAATTGGCGCTAACCTAGGCCTCACAGATTTCGGGATACGGAGGAGCACATGCCAGCCCTACGGAGAAGCACATGCCAGCCCTACGGAGAAGCACATGCCAGCCCTACGGAGAAGCACATGCCAGCCCTATGGAGAAGCATGTGCCAGCCCTGAGGCCAACACAAGCTGGAGTTTCATTTCTGTCTCTGGCTGTACGGCCTTTAGCAAACTATTTCATCTCTAAATTATAGTTCCCTCTTTTTGAAATTAAGAGGTTATTACTCCCACTCTGCAAAGTTGTTGGGACTAAATGATATTCTGGTTGAATTAACCGCGCCCCCACCTTGTAAACACTAGGTATTTCCATGCAGTACATACTGCTGAGCTCTGTTCTGGAGAAGGAGGAACAGGAAATTAAAGAGTAATTTCATGAGAGAAGTTTGTCCTGCATTTATCAGATTAGTTGTCTGAAATTTCAAAGAACCTGCTTACTAGCAAAGGTATTTGACTGACAGCCTTTCCTGTGTTGTTGGTAATAATTAATAAGGAAGAGAAAAATACACTTCTGTCTCCTGGAATGTTTCCGGATATGTCCCAAGGTTAATATTTGATGCCAGAGGCAGATTTCATTTTCTTTTTTTTTTTTTTTCCAGAGCTGAGGACCGAACCCAGGGCCTTGCGCTTGCTAGGCAAGCGCTCTACCACTGAGCTAAATCCCCAACCCCTCATTTTCATTTTCTACATTGCATCTATAGTACAAGAAGCTTTCTTAGGAACCTGTGGGATATACTAAGCAACTTCCCAGAAAAAATATTATTATTGGAGAATAAGAACAAATGCAGGAACATGGTGGGATATGTAGATGGACAAGCAGATAGAAGATGGAAAGAAAGATCACGGGTTTGTCATCTGTTTTATTGTTATAAAGGAATACAAATCATAAAGTAATTTCCTCTTTCCCTGTTGGTTAAGGCTTGTTACCACAGTGACAGGCTATCAGTAGCTGTGCCGTTCATAGTGGAGACCAGCACAGCTGTTGAACTACTTAAGACTAGTAACATCTGGACAAAGACCGGCTACGAAGCCACAGACAGCTTCCAGGTCCAAGGTTGACTTTATATCAGGAAATACATTTCAAGAAATGGTTTCTTCTTTGAAAACAAGTAAAGCAAGTTCTGTGCAGCGGGGGAACAGATTGATTACCTCTGCATGCCTTGAGCCCAGAAGAGTTGCCAAAAGGAGAACTAACAAGACCCGCCCCCTCTGTGTGGTGCAAAAGAAAACAGTGGAGAAAGAACCTTAGCCAGAGGCTAACCAGCACTGTGTGGCTGCTTTTCATGAGAAGACTTATGCTTTAGGAAAGATTCTGTGAAGTCAGGATTATCTATCCAAAGCTGGGCATGGTGGCACACTCCTATAATCCCAGGACTCAATAGGCTGAGACCAGGGAACACTGAGTTCAAGACCAGCCTTGTCTACCTAGTGAATTCTAGGCTAGCCTCAGAAACAAGGAGACTTTGTTTCAAAGGAGAGAGCGAGAGAGCAAGAGCGAGCGAGAGAGAGAGAGAGAGAGAGAGAGAGAGAGAGAGAGAGAGAGAGAGAATTATCCATCCTATTATGCTGATGAATAACAAAATCCAAAGTCTGAAAGACTACAACATTAATGAATATGTGGCAAAGCTGACAGGAGCTGAGCTACCTCAGCAAGAGTGACAAAGATTAAAGACTATGTCCTTTTGTTTCTGGATGTAACAATGTAACAATGATGTAACTCATTACCACTCTCCTTGATCTGTAGTATGAGTTAAAATACATGCAAGCCCCTTAACTGGCCAATACTACTGCACTGGTCAAATGGCAACCGTTTGTGTATGTTTCTTGCTTTGAAGAGGCCATGTACTGGACAGCATGCCTGGCCCCTCCCCACGCCAATGAAACTGCTCCATCATGCATGAATTTGCCAATCTTCCCGGAAACTACCGGAGGGCATGAGTGTATTAGAGAAGCCGGGCTTTTGTTTCCTCATCCGGTACAAAGCAGTTCTTCCTTAGGAAGATGCACTGGTGAGATACGGCTGGGTGGGAAGCAGAGAATTGTTTCAGTGGTAGTCACTGCAGAAGGTCAAGGCTAGGTTGGCATTGTCCTCAATAAGAGTCATTGTTACTATGGTCCAAAGTCTTGCAGGAATTTTTAAAATTTGTTTGCTTTTTTTTTTTTAAACCAGGTACCTGGAACATCAGGTGTAATTCTGTGCCAAGCCACAAGAAGAATGAAAGCCCAGGACTTCCCCCTGGGCACCAGCTTCCATTTGTATTTGAGACAAAAGTAAAATCTTCCCAAGGCTGGTTGAGAACTTCCTGCTGGTTCACATTTCAAACAGAGCCTGTACTTAATCCCCACCCTCGCAGGAGAGGCTCAGAGTAAACGGAGGAGTTCCAGAGCCTAGGAACCATAGAGAGAACTACCTGGTGACCCGGTAAGTACTGCTGGACTGGGGCAGGTGTGCATTCCCAAGGTTATGGTGATCTGGGAGCTTGTACACGATTGAGCAATGGCCAATTGGAAAACTGGAAATTTTCCAATTGAGCAGTCCTGCTATTTTAGGCTTTTTTTTTCTAATCTTCTCAGGCTGTAGAACCAGAGGGAAACGGGGCCTCTTGGCGTGAGACCTATCAACTCCCAAACTGGCATGACAATAGCTGGGCCAGGGAACCAATGTGAGCTCTTCCCAAGTGAGATCAAAGAGTCAGCCAGGCAAATGTGCAGGGGCGTGGGCCAGTGAAAGAACTACAAGGAAAACTGTGAAGAGATCGAATCCTCCGTTCCTTGTCTGTCTGTCTATCTGTCTGTCTGTCATCCATCTGTCATCTCTGTCTGTCTGTCTGTCATCCATCTGTCATGTCTCTCTCTCTCTCTCTCATCCATCTGTCTTCTCTGTCTGTCTGTCTGTTTGTCTGTCTGTCTGTCTGTTTTTGAGACAGCGTCTTACAAAGTAGCCCTGGCTGGTCTAGAACTCACGGATATCTTCCATCTTCTGCCCATCAAGTGCTGGGATTAAAACCATGTACCACCATGCCCCACATACATTCTCCTTTGTTGAACGGGCAGGAAGTCCACAATCCTGAAAAAGGTTGACTTCCAAGTTAGAATTTGGCTCTGTGTTCTGAATTCTTCATTCTGCAGCGATTAGTTGCTTAGTCTTTCTAATGGTTGTTTCCTTGTCTGCGGCTGGATGTTACAGAACCGTAAAAATAACTTAAACTCTAGGTGCACACTGGGCTGTAGTATGTGCACCATAAATGCTAGCTATTATTAACTCACAGACCATAGAATATTTGAGACAGAGAGGGTCTGGTAACTAGCATTCTTGGTATCAGTGCACCTATTACATGCTGAGCTCTCTTAATTTCCACTGAAGCTCACAGCAACCCTGAGAGCGGAACATGGAGGGATACTGTACTACATCAAGATCCCATCTTCCTTATTGATAGGGAACAAATTTAAAGCCAGACTCCACAGTTAGCACACTACAGCAGCACTCCCTACAGGTGTGTGTATATTGTGGGTGGGAGAAGGCAGAAAAGCAGTCCCCACAGGCAGCACTTGAGTCCTCTGTGGGCATCATAAGGCTGAGCTGCCCCCAAAGACACTTTATCAGGCTTAGTGCACTAGGAAGGTGATGCCATTGGAAGCATCCATGTGCATCTGTGTGTATCCGCGTGCATCCGTGTGGAGCCCTGTGTGTCTGCTTGGGGAGCTGGATATACCTCACCTCACTCTTTCTCTCTCATGTGTAGGTCTCTGTGTGTGAACTAAGCCCCTTCCGTAGAGGCTAGTTCTGAGACTAAAAGTTGCAGAGTATGCGAACGTGTAAATACCTTCGGTGCTCATGGTCAGGGGTACCTACAGTCTCCTTGGCACCAGTCAGAGCTCTGGTACTGGGGAAGGATTAAGCATAGATTCTGATAGATTCTGTACAAACTGTAAAGTAGCAGGATGTTCTCAAACCAGTATTATCAGGAAGATTTATCCCTCCCCTTTACGAACTATAAAGGCTTTAAAAACAATTAAGCATTTTATCAGGAACTTTTTTTTTTTTAACAAGGAACAGCCTTATGCAGGTTCTCCGCACTGTTACGTGCTGGGCTAAATGCTGTACACATGAATGCCCAAGTCTCATATGTGTAGAGGCCAGAGGAAGGGGTGCCAAAAAGCATCCTTTCCTAATTACTTCTCCAGGAAACAGCAGTCTCACATTGAAAAGAAGTTCAGGAAAACTCACACTGGTCTTCAAATAGCTCTGACATGCTTCTCACAAGCCAGCAAGGGAGAGGAATGAATGGGCTGATGCTAATTAAAGGCACAGGTCAGGAGAGGAGTGTTCACACCTGGCACAGGTCAGAGGGGAAGCATTCACATCAGGCACAGGTCAAGAGGGGAACATTCACACCAGGCACAGGTCAGCAGGAGAGTGTTCACACCAGGCACAGGTCAGGAGGGGAGTGTTCACACTGGGCACAGGTCAGGAGGGGAGTGTTCACACCGGGCACAGGTCAGAGGGGAAGCATTCACATCAGGCACAGGTCAAGAGGGGAACATACACACCAGGCACAGGTCATCAGGAGAGTGTTCACACCAGGCACAGGTCAGCAGGAGAGTGTTCACACCAGGCACAGGTCAGGGGGGAGCGTTCACACCGGGCACAGGTCAGGAGGGGAGCGTTCATACCGGGCACAGGTCAGGAGGGGAGTGTTCACACTGGGCACAGGTCAGGAGGGGAAAATTCACACCGGGCACAGGTCAGGAGGGGAGTGTTCACACCAGTCACAGGTCAGGAGGGGAAAATTCACACCAGGACAGTTGGACGGCAATAGCCCTCTCTGCCCTGATTGCTGCTGGTGCCTCCTTTTTCAGGCCTTCCAATTTGAGGTGTTACTAATTCAAGGCAGAGGTTGTCCAGCGACATAGTCTTAATTCTCAAGACCCCATCAGCCCCACAGCCCTCGCCTGTGGAAGTTCCCCCTGCCTCTCAGTCTCCTAGGTCAGCGGTTCTCAACTTTCCTAGTGCTGCCATCCTTTAATCCGGTTCCTCATGGTGTGGTGACCCCCAACTGTAAAATTACTTTCATTGCTACTCTTTCTACTGTTACAAATCACAATGTAAATATCTGATATGCAGGATATCTGATATGCAGGATATCTGATATGTGACCCCCCCCCCACAAGGGGTTTCAACCCAAAGGTTGAGAACCACTGCCTTAGATGGTCACAGATGACAGACAGCTTTATGCGACAGGACTTAGATTCAGCTCGCTTTGGTCAGCCTCTGACCTCTGTATCAGGAAATCTTGAGAATGTCCACAGACAGCAGAGGCACTTGAAGAACAGGAGTCTCTGGTCCTTGCTCATGACGTTCCCTCTGGAGGAAGCAAGGCCCCAGATGTGAAAAGGGCTTGTTAGGGTTGCTTCTCAACCCATAGTCTCCTGCCCTCTGTGTTGTTCTGATCTCTTTACTGTCACCTGCCTCCCTGGGGTTCCTACAGCCACATGTGGCAGAGACCTCGAGGACTACCCTTGCAGTCTTCTTTGTAGCTTTTCCCCACATCACCTTTTGGGTGAGCACAGGCTCCCTGGATGGTCCCTGTCACCATGGCTACCATCATCTTTGGGGCACAGTGGAGGAACACGTCAGTGAAAGAGTTGACTGAGTCAGTAAAGCGTTTACTATTCAAGCATAGGAACCTGACTTCCCTCCACAGAATTCACATTAAAAAGTGGGATATGGGGGGGGGGCTGGAGAGTTGGCTCAGCGATTAAGAGCACCGACTGCTCTTCCGGAGGTCCTGAGTTCAAATCTCAGCAACCGCATGGCGGCTCACAACCATCCGTAATGAGATCTTCTGGTGTTTCTGAAAAGCAGCTACAGTGTACTTACATATAATAAATAAATAAATCTTTTTTTTTTAAAAAAAAGTGGGATATGGTTGCACATGCTTGCAATAGCAGCAGGAGAGGCAGAGAAAGCAGATGCCAGGTTAGCTCACCCTGTCTCAAAAAAACGAGATGGACGCCACCTGAGGAACTATACCCAAGGTCGACCTCTGGACTCCACACACATAAGAAAGGCAGAAAAGGCAGGGACCAGAATCGCAATGTCTGCCCTGGCCCCTGGTGGTGCCCTACCTGGTCAGCGTGGACACTTAAGTCTGGACGCTAACTGTTGTCTAACTCCTCTGTCTGACAGGAGAGAAGAGCCAGCCAGATGGAAGCCAGAGCTCCAAAAGGACCAGGTACCTAAGGGCATAGTGGCTGAAGGAAACAGCTGTCCGCCAACAACGAGGAGCCAGGTCCTCCAGGCTACCCAGGAGCAGATATTAGTTACCATTTGTAGGGACAACAGGTATCATTCTGGTGCAGTGACTCTTGGTCTAGAGAAAGTAGGAGCTGTTGGGTTCACTTAATTATTTGTAAAAGCCAAACTGTCTAGAAATTTAGCAGTTCCTGGTTTTCACTGGCTAAGTGTTCCATTTGGACCTTGAAGGCAATGCCTTTAATAAATTACAGCTGAGCAAAGACTAGGATATATTCCTTTAATTTTGCATAAAGTTCTCGATTATAGAAGAGTCATTGTGCTCAGGGAACTTATAATCTCACTGAGTGGTGGAGGGAAACATGGGCAAGGAGCTGTATTGAGAACTTTAGCTCAGCGCGTAAAATCAGTGTAGCCACGCACATAAAATCAGTGTGGCCACGGAACAGGGAACAAAGTGCCCTAGAATCGGAAGGAAAGGTTGAAGTCATCACGAGAATCCCCGGAAGTCTTATGGAGAGGGTGTGCACAGGGCTTATTTTTTTAGTTTTATCTGTGTGTATTTGTGTGTTGTATATACGTGTTCTAGAGGATGTGTGTGCGTGTGTACTAGGGCAGCTAAGTCCAGAGATCAGGGCCGGGTGTCTCCCTTGATTAGTCCCCGCTTTACTGTTCAAGTTAGGGTCTTTCCCCATGATTCAGCTCGGCTGACTGGCCAGTGGGCTCTGGAGATCTGCCGTTCTTGGCCTCTCCATCCCCAGCACTGAGGTTAAGGATCCGTGGCACCACATATGATTTATGTGGGTGTGGGGAATCCAAGCGTGGGTCCTCATACTTAGGTTGTAAACTGAACCGTGAACCATCTCCCCACTCCTCTGGAGGGTTTTGGGGGACTCTTAATTTTTTTACATATATTTTTAACTAAAAGAGAATCACTTCCTGCTTTTCCAACCCCAGCTATGTTCCCCCTTTCCCCTTCTCAAATTGATGGCCTCTTCTTCACTATTATTGTTATAAACACGTGTGCACACACATGCACACGCATACAAACATATTACATATGTACACAGAGAGAAACATGCACAAGCACATAAATGCAACCTGCTAAGTCCATTTTTTTGGCGTCTATGTGACTATAATTTCAGGGATGATCATTTGGTATTTGGTAACCATTTAGGGGCCTCATCCCTGTGAAGCTAACTCTCCCTCAGAGATTCCCCCTTCAGGATTAACTGCCAATTGCTGTTTCTAGGAGATACAGTTTCACTGTGGACTTCCTGGTCCTCTGGCTCTTACAATCTTTCTCCAAGGTCTCTCTGTATGTTTTCTCAGCCTTAGGTGTAGGAGTGTTGTAGATGTATTTACTGGGTCTGAGGTTGCCACAATCCACTGATCTCTACATTGTATCCAGTTGTGGTTTTCTGGAACGCCTTTCATTTGCTGTAAAGAAAAGCTTTGGGAGAGTTACTTCTAGGTGGGTGTAAGAACAAGGTTTAGAATGCAGTTTTGAATTAGTGGGGAGGTTCTCTTCTACAGTTCATGACCTCACTAGCCCCCTGGGTGGGGTGGATACACTTCTAGTACCAGTCATTATTTCCCTCTAGAAAACGAAACACATCCAATCAGAAGAGTTGGCGAGACCCACAGCACTGGGCACAGAGGTACAGAGCAGGATGTGAGGGAGCAGGGCAGTGTCATAACATAGGATGGGGAGAAGAGAGGCTGAGGAGGCCAGACCCTGACCTCCTATGACTAGCATCATTTTGCATGTGGCTTTGGCATGACCACGCATTTTCGACGGCCCGTAGCATTCAGCAGCTTTGCTGTAATTTATTGCACATCTCCTTGAGGGGGGAAGTCTGGTAAGCGTCAGTAGATGCATTCACCCAAGCAAGCTTCACCACAGTGAATGTTCCCTCACCTCAAGCTTTGCTGTTTTGTCATAATCCTTCCCTCCTACGCCCAGTCCTTTGTCCCATTGCTCTCTGTCACTGTGTTTGCTAGAGTTTTGCATAAAGACACGCTCATCTGACTTCTACTTGGCACAATTCTCTAATTCATAATTGAGATTCGTCCACGGTGTGTGTTGGCCCTTTCTCCTTTTCCATTATATGGGTGTGTCATAACTGATTATGCATTGGCCTTCTGGAAACATTCGAGCTTTTCCCATCTTTGTCTATTCTATTATAAAAAGGTTATATGAACATTTATATGTATGTATATATGCATATATATAGTATATGTGTTTGTATGGTGTATGTACATGTTCGTGTGGATGTGTGCATATATGAATGCACACACATGTACACGCTGAGCCCAGAGGTTGGCATCAGGTGCTTTGCTTTCTATTCTTTCAATTTTCCTAGGAATAAAAATAGCTGGGTCATACTGTAGAAATATATTTAACTTTTATCAAATGGATTTTATGCTTCTGAAATCTTTAGAGGTGTGATTGACAAGCAGCAGGCCCCTGCGTTTAAATCTGCAAGTAGCTAGGATTTGTCACGTAGAAATCCTATAGGTGGGGCTGTAGACCAGAGCAGAGCATTCATGATGCTTTAGGCTAAATTCTGAATATTGTTAAATTTAAATAAATAAGTAAATAGCACAAACTATCACCTAAGTGCAGATAATGAACTGACCATCAAGCCTGTCTCCCTCTTTGCGCCATACACCCTTTCCTAGGCAACCACAGGTCTCCTCTCTCAGTATAAAGTTAATGAATTATTCTAGAAACTCCCATATATAAAATCATGAAGCATGAATACTCTTTGTTCGGGTTCTTTCTTCATTCTTTTCCTTTGTTGGTAGGGTCTCATGTAGTCCAGGCTGGCCTCAGCATTGCTATGGAGTGGAAGATAACCTCGTGGTTCTCCTGCCTCCACCTCCTAAGGGCTAGGCATGTGATTCTAGTAGGATTTTATTAAGGGCATTGTCCTCTGTCCATGGAATGGCCTTGACCACTGACATGTGGGTTTATTTCTGGATTCTCCCTTCTGTTACCTTGGTCTATGCATCTGCCTTCACACTATGCTCTTGATTCTTACATGTTTGTAGTGAGATGATTTTCTAAATATGTATTTTTCTTTTATGTGTATGAGTGTTTTACCAGTATGTGTGTCTATGCAGCATGTGTCCATGCAGCATGTCCTAGTGCAGTGTGTGTACCTTGTATGTGCCTGGTACACAGTAAGGACAGGAATGAATATTGGAACCCTGAAATCAGAGTGACAGCCAGTTGTGAACTGTCATGAAGGTGCTGGGAATCGAACTTGTGGCCTCTGCAAGAGCAGCAAATGCTCTTAACTGATAAGCCATCTTTCTAGCCCTGTACAATTTGTTTGTTTGTTTGTTTGTTTTAAGGGAAATCTGCTTTTCCAAATTGTTTTTGCTATTCAAGGCTATCAAATAATTTTTATGACAATATGAATAAGCTTTTCCATTCATGAAAAATGCATGAGAATTCAGACAAAAAATTGCATTGAATCTGTAGATTGCTTTGGGGTAATTTCTAATATCTCATTATTAGAATATTGTCTTTCAGTCCATGAATATGGGATATATTTCCATTTTTTTATATCATCTTTAAATTCTTGTAGTAACTTTCAGGATTTCACCACTTTGTTTAAATTTGTTTTTATGGATTTTGTTTGGGGAGACGCTGTAATAAATGAACAGACTTTTTTATTTTCACTTTCAGATTACCTGTTGCTACTTCATAGAAGTTTTAAAAATGTTGTACACTGACTTCACACACCTCGGAATTTGTCCATTAGCTTATAGTTTTCTGTGGGCTGCTTAAGGTTTCCTCCCCCCCAGGATCACGCCATCTGCACTCCATTTCTTTTCCTTGCTCGGTTGCTCTACACAGGATAAATAAACATGAACACTCTCTCCTGCCCTTGAGCTTAGAGAAAAGGTCATAAATCCTTGCTGTTATTTAAATGTTGCAGGAAATATTAAAAAACGAACCCGCACATTCTTGCACTTCTGCTGGCAACTCTCAGAACTGCTGCTTTCCGCTGACTCCGTCTCTACCCGCCAACTCTCCCTTGGGGCCAGAGCTCCCGAGTTCCTTTTGCTGCCACGCCAGCCCCACCCAATGACTGTCCACCCACAGTAGCAGCCACAACACCCACAACCTGGTAGAAACAAAACTCTAGAAGCTTATAATTAGCCAAACAGATTTATGTATCAATAAATTCTCAATACACGAAATGCCGATACAGTAATTTCAGAACCAATAGATGATGTTAAAAGCTGCCCACCTAGATTAGACAAATTATTCAAAATATTCTGTCCTTTGTGATATCCTAACTACCTGTGGCTATTAAAACCACGCTGGATCTGGCCCTTCCTCCTGACCGTCATTCTCCATCTTGGCTCTTCTCCTTTCTCCCAAGATGCTCTCTGTCTCTGCAACTCTTAGCTCCGCCTCCCTTTTCCTTGTCCAATCACAGGCCTCCTGCTGCACTAATATTTTAATGTAATTGGACAGGGAAAATCCTGTCACATATAAAGATCTAAAAACAAAAGTAGATAACTTGGTTGAAGGAACTTCCCTCTCTTTCTAGTTGACAGAAGTTTCTGTCACAAAGAGTTATGCTACACCCAGGAGAACAGGACCAGCCAATCTGTCGTTGTGCTCTATAAATACCAAGCAGGTTAAGGTCAAGCTGCTAGTGGTGGTGCTCAAGCCTGCCGCCCTTGCGGATTTTTCCCTTTTTTTCCCCTTTTAGTTCTTTCTATTATTAAGAGAAGGTTGTTTTTTAAAAATATGAGACTGAAATTTTGAATATGTCTATTATTTCCTTGTAATTGTAATTAGGTTTTGCTTCATGTTTTGGAGCTCCGTTGCTGAGTGCATATATGTTTAGTATTATTATATTGTCCTAGGATTAACTGACTCCTATATTATTATAAAATGGCTTTCTTTAACTCCTGGTACTATTTCTCGCTTTGGAATCTGCATGATTTATTGTAGCTACTCTGCTGTCTTGTGACTGTGTTAAAATAGTCTATTGTACTGCCTAGGGTTTTGTTTGTTTTGTTTTGTTGTTTTCTACTTGACCCAAGCTAGAGTTATCTGAGAAGAAGGAAACTCAGTTGAATGACCCTACCAGCTTGGCCTTTGGAGGCATTAACTTGACTAGTGACTGATGAGGGTGGGCCATTGTGGGTGGGGCCAACACTCCCCATCCACCCACCCACCACCTACCCCCCACCCCTGGCAGATGGCCTTGAGTTCTATAAGAAAGAGGCTGAGCAGGCCAGGAGGAGCAAACCTGTAAGCAGAGCCTCTCCATAGTTTCTGCTTTAGTTCCTGCCTCCAGGCTCCTGCCTTGAGTTCCTGCCCTGACTTACCTCAGTGATGGACAGATCTGTGACAGGTAAACGGAACAGACCCTCCCTCCTGGTGTCTCTTTCCCTTGCGGTGTTTTATAACAGCAATAGAATTCCTAGCTAAAACGTCCTCTTTTTTCTTTTATTTGTGCTGTTTGTACTTTTAATGTGTTTCTTATGAGCAGCACAGAGTTGGACCTTTCGATTTTTATTCAATCTGACAACCTCCTCCTTTTAATTCAGGCGTTTAGAGTATTCACATTTTATCTGACTGTTGCTGTGTTCAGGCTTGAGGTAACCCTGTCGCTGTTTTGAGTCTTTCTCCTTTGGCCTTTGCCCCACCCGCCCCTACCCACCTACACCGCCTACACCCGCCCACACACCTGTCACACCCTCACACCTGCCCACACCCACCCACACCTGCCCCTCCTTACTGAGAACACCTGCCACACCTCCCACACCAGTCCACACCTGCCACACCCTTCCACACCCACTCACACCTGCCCCATCTTACTGAGCACACCTGCCACACCCTCCCACACCCTCCCACACCTGCTACACCCTCCCATCCTAGTGAGCACACCTGCCACACCCTCCCACACCGCCCACACCCGCCCACACATCTGTCACACCTTCACACCAGCCCACACCCACCCACACCTGCCCCTCCTTACTGAGCACACCTGCCACACCCTCCCACACCAGTCCACACCCACCACACCTACCACACCTGCCCACACCTGCCACACCTGCCCCTCCTTACTGAGCACACCTGCCACATCCTCCCACACCAGCCCACACCTGCCACACCCACTCCCACCCCTACCACCTTTTCTGCTTTCTTTTGAATGAACTGAGCCCTTTTTATGATTTTACTTCATCTCTCTCATTAGCTTATTACACTGTGCTACGTTGAGTCATCACTTTAGTCAAACATACAACAGCCTGACCCCAAGCAATGACATCCTAATTCTAATCCAGGCTCACTGCCAAGATGTGATCTCGTCTTCCTTCCCAAGCCTCTATGCTGCTATTGGAATTCATGTTATCCATACATCATTGTAATCTGCACAGTGCATTGCTATTTTTGTTTAGCTGGTTGAATTACTGAGTGCTTTAAATAATGAAAAAAAAAAATCACCTCACAGTTAGCCTTGTAGTTTCTGTCCTGGTGTGCTGCAGCACCGCCAGTACATTCCTGAGGGTTTCCGTAGCATTCTTCCTGGTGAGTGGATGCTTCCTGATGATGAAATTCTTTTAGAATTTGCATATCTCGGGGCTGGTGAGATGGCTCAGCGGTTAAGAACACTGACTGTTCTTCCCAAGGTCCTGAGTTCAAATCCCAGTAACCACATGGTGGCTCACAACCATCCATAATGAGATCTCACGCCCTCTTCTGGAGTATCTGAAGACAGCTACAGTGTACTTACATATAATAATAAATAAATCTTTAAAAAAAATTTAAAAAAAGAATTTGCATATCTGAAAATGTCTCCAAATTGCTTCCCTATTTAAAAGATATATTTGCTGCTTATAGAATTTCAAAGGGCAGGATTTCTTCAGAGCTGTTGTTAATGGTCTATGTACACAAGAAATGAAACAGTTGGGGCTGGAGAGATGGCTTAGCAGGTAAGAGCTCTGGCTGTTTTTCTAGAGGACTTGGGTTTGATTGACAGCACCCAGATAGAGGCTCACAATCACCTGTAACTCCAGTTTCAGGGAGTACAGTGCCCTCTTCTGGCCCTCTCTGGTACCAAGGAGGCATGTGGTACTCAGATATGTATGCAGGCAGACCATCTGTACACATAAACATAGTTTAAAAAAAATCAGGACACCTTTGTTGCTCATCTTTGTTATGTAGGGGCTGCCTTTTCTCCACTCTCTGCTTTTGAGATGATTTTCTTGTGATGTGGTTTTGAGTATCTTGAGTTTGAGGAACTTTGGCGTGTGTTTCTTTTCCTGTATCTTGTGTTTCATGGGACTCACTGAATTGCTTGAGTCTTGCTTTATAGTTTTAAATTTGTAAAAAGTTTTAGAACTATTTGTTCAAATATTTTTCCTGCCTCTTCCCCTCCTTTAAGGGATCACAGCTGCTTTCGTACTGGACCAGTTGAGGCACTGTCCCAGGGCACAGATGCTCTTTCGCATCTTGGACTCTGTTTGTTTTTACTTTATTTTAATAGTTCTTATTGATACCCCGTCCGGTACTCTGTAATTTTCTTCTACAACAACCAGCCTTCTCTAACAGTCTGTGGGTGTAAACCTCCCTGCCCCCAAATGTCATTGTTTCCATCTCTAAAAGTTCACTTTGGGTCTTTTCTATCTCATATGTCTCCTAAGGTTTTGACAATAACAGTAAATCTCTGGCATGTCTAGCATCTGCACCAGTTCTGTCTTGATTGATGAGTTACTCCTCTCATTACACAACCCATTTGTCCGTCTCTTCTCCATGCCTGGTCACCTTTGACTGGTAGCCAGACATTACACATTTTTCCTTATTGGGTACTGAATATTTTTTATTCTTATAAATCTTAAGTTTCTTGGGAACAACTCAGTCTCCTAAGACCTGCTTGTGTAAGATTTGTTAGGTGGGTCTGGCACCATCCTCGAATCTAGGGCTAACTAGTGTGAGGAATCCTGCTGCAGCTAATGCCCCATGAATTACGAACTTTTCCAGCACAGCTGGAGGGAACAAGCACTTTTCCTGGCCCTGCGTGGGCGTCCTAATCTTTTTAAATCTGTGGCACACACATGCATAGATCAATAGTCCCAGTATGCTAGTATGTAAGAGGAGTGTGGGGTGTGTGTGTGTGTGTGTGTGTGTGTGTGCACGCGCGCGCAATAAACATATACACACAGTTTAACAAATAAAAGCGGCAACACCGGCTATGGAAATGGCAGAAGCTCTTAAATATTAACTGTTTCATTGTAATTACTTGTATTAAAGACAGTTATTATTATTATTATTACTATTATTCCTAATTATTGTTTTGTGGGTTCCAAATGCAGATGCCTTTCATTTAGGAAAACAGTGCTGTTAAAACAGTGTTGAAGGGCTTAGTTTAACTCTTACATCACAGCTGCTTCCCTTTGGATCAGGAAAGGCATGCCTTACCAAAGACTTTAGCCCGGTGAGAGGAATCAGGGTTATATAATACAGCTGTTGAGACCCTTGTGTCCTTCACACCCATGAGACTCTGGGGCCACTCTACCTGTTCCTCCAACAGAGAGAAAATACCCCTCCTGCTTCATTTTCACGGGCAGGTGGTTCTTCCCAATGCACTATGCCAAGGGTGATTTAGCTACTATCTTACTCTGGAAATGGAAATGGAAACAAACCTTTGCTCTCCCTAGGGACCCAGGGTCAAACTGCAGCAACAGAACCAGGTAGGTGTAGACCGAATGCAGCTGCCTCTAAACACAACTCGCAGCTCCCAGGGAATGGTGGCTACAGCTGTTGTTCTTCATTTGGTCCTTGTAGTGGGGGTGGCAGTGGGGGTAGCTATTGTGCCTGTTCTTTTGAATAACTGAATAATTTGAAGAGAAACAATGTTTTCCACAATGTTTTCCAAACGAAGCCTTTCTTTCCTGAAATTTATGAGAGAACAAACTGAATCCTCTTCGCTTTCTTTTATTAGGCAAACAATTTACATTTGATTATGAAAATGAAGTCCATAAACGAGATTACTTCATTAAGTCGCCGCCCCCTCAGCTCTTCTTCTCTGGGGTAAGGAATCGCGGTGGTTTTACAAGCCTCCCACCAGCCTCATGAGCATTGGAAGAGTACTTGCTCTTCTGAGCTTTAACTGAACTGCAAAATCTTTTCATTTTTCAGACCTCCTGGAAAAAGCGTCTTTTTATTCTGTCCCAGAGTCGGGGAAAGGGTCTTAGTCTTTCCTATTACAAAGACCATCAACATAGAGGTTCCATCGAAATCGACGGGTGTGTATCCAGACCAGGAAACGTGTGTATCAGCTAATGAGCCCAAGTCAGTTGTCAAAGGATGAGATACATGCACAGAAGCTTTAACCTGAGTCTCTGACAAAAACAGACCAAGGGCTTCAGAGCGGCTCTAGTGTTTGTGACTCTAAAAGAACTTAAGTAATGAAGGGAGAGGGGAAAGGCAGCGGAATGCTCACGTCATGCTGTACATTGTAGGCGGTAAATCTCTAATTCCTGAGAATTCAGTTGAGGACTTTGTCTCACTTAATTTTCTGGAGACAGAGGGCTCCTGAAATCCACTTCATAGTGCCAAAGTGGAGTTTAAGAAATATTTAAACTATTTTTGTCTTTTCTTCAGAAATCATGTACTAGGAACCTCTGAATTGAATTTCAAGCTGAACAGAGTATTTTAATTACTGATGAACCAGATACAGAGTCTTAGTTATTTTTTTTTAAATAGAGAGAATTCAAATGAGATTCATGATGTGAGTTAGACAGTCTTTAAAATGTGGGTCAATGAAATCTGCAGCTTCGCTCCTAATTTAAAACAGGAGTCTGTTTCCATCTTAAGTTGCTATGTGTATCAGTTTAGTTACTTTGTGTCCGTCTCAGCAGCGCCACTGTAGAAGTTGGTATAAATTGCCAGGAAAAAATGCAGTCTGTGCAGAAGATGTTCAAGTGCCACCCGGATGAGGTGATGTCCATCAGAACTGTGAACAGGGACTACTTCCTTATTGGCCATGACAGGTAAGCAGGAAGACAAAAGCTAGTCTGTTGTGTGTTTAACAAAACAGGCTGTAAACAGAAACCAGGCTGCAAACACAGCCGTCTCCATTGTGCGCTAAAATGGTTGTGTGTATGGTTGCACCGTCGCACATGTGCACACGTGCACAGAGGACAACCTTAGCTGTCACCCCATGATTTTTGATACAGGATCCCTCACTGGGACTTGGATTAGGCTAAAATGGCTCACCAGAAAGCTGCAAGGCTCTACCTGTCTCTGCCTCCTCTGCTGGCATTACAGACTCTCCACCATGCCTGGCATTTCCATAGGTTCCAGGGATGAAATTCAGAGATCCTCAGGCTTTATATGGCACACACCAACTAAACTATTTCCCAAGCTTTTATATATACATATATATATATATATATAATATATGTATATCAAATAGCCTGCTAAATTAAAATTAGTTTTTTATTAGGTATATTCTTTATTTACATTTCAAATGTTGTTCCCCTTCCCTGGTGTTTTCCCGAGCTTTTAAAAATAGTTTTAAGAATAATTATACTAGCTGCCTAAGTGTGTTATAACAATGCTTAAAACAACAGATGTTGTAACCTCTCACTGTTTTGAAGGGTGAGAATCAGGAATTCCGTGCAGGCAGGACCACAATCCTGTGAGGCACCACAGAAGGAAGGCTGCATCTTAAGCATCTCTAGGAACTTTTGATGGTCCCTGGGCTATGGCACCAACCCCTAGCTATCACATGGCATTTCCCTACACTCATGTATCTCTGGGTCAAATTTCCCCCTTTTCCCACAGATACCAGTCCTACTAGGAGGCACCTCTATCCCATTATGATCTCAACAAATTATTGCTACAATGAGTCACTTTCTGCATAAGGTGACATCTGAGGACTAGGAGCTGGAACTGGGATATAAAGTAGATGAGGAGAGGGTCACAAAGTAATCCACAACAGTAGTCATCAAGGCCTTCTGTGAAAAACAACTCAGCCAAAAATATCTGTAGGAGCCACACGGTGCAGGGAGAGGCTGTGCTCACCTTGAAGGCTTCTGCAGTTTTTAAGAGGGGCTCCTGGTGCTGACGGAAGTGCCCAAGTAGATCCTCACATCCACTTGTTGGCTGCAGGGGGAGATTATGGTACAGGAGGAGGCTGTGCCAAGGAGGCCACAGATGCTGAAGCCTTCGTGTATTTCAGCTTGACCCAGAGCTGCAAAGTTTTCTTTTAAATTATCACGTGGGGAAGAAGACAGGGAGCGTATTAATTTGTCCCTGTCTTTGTTTACTTTTCTATTTGCTGTGATCAAACACTGACAAAAAGCCACTCCCTAGGAAAGGGTTTATTTAGCTTACAAGTCTGTATTATAATCCATCACTGAGGGAGGGAACCTTGAGGAGCTGATGCAGAGACCATGGAGGAAGGATGCTCACTGGTTTCCTCATCTCAGCTTAGTTTTCTTATAGCACTGAGGTTCACCTGCCGAAGGCTGACACAGCCCACATTAGTCTGAGTCCCACTGCATTGATATTTAATCAAGAAAACACCCCCACAGACTTGCCTACGGGCCATCTGATGGAGGAATATCCTCAATTGGTGCTCCTTCTTCCTATGAGCCCCGCTTGTGCAAAGTTGGCAAAACAAAACAGAACACCCTAACCAACACATTCTTTCTAAAAGCTGCATTTCCTAAGACAGGCAGGGAAGACTGGAGAATACAGGGAGTGGGACTGGCGGGCAGGTGTCCACTGTTTCAACTACTTGGGGACAGAGTTTTATTTTGTTGGCAGCTGATCCGAAAGCCTGTTCTGAATGCAGTCAAAGAACATTCTAGATTCAGAGTGAGTGTGGGATCTATTGCTACCAGTGCTGAACTGAAACTCTCTTCCTATCCCCAGGGAGAAGATTAAAGACTGGGTCTCCTTCATGATACCATACTGCCGGGGCGTAAAAGCAACCCATCAGAGAGCAGAGGTAACTCTACGTTGCTAATGATGTTCCAGGGCACCTGAACACAGCCCTCTTTCCTTAGAAACAACAGTGGTCCTTTCTTTCTCCTTAGCAACTGGTGCTAATACAAGGAATAAATAAGCTAGGAAACATGCCCTTGTTATTTTTATGATCAACAAAAGGAGAACATACTTTTTGTGTTTTGTACGAGAGCTAAATTAGATTGTCATTGTTTGTGGTAGGAGGAGTGAACATTAATGGTGGCAATTTTTCAGAGTAGCTCCAAGTACACCATTTTCACCATTGTGGTTCTCGGTACATAACCTTAGCTTCCCTTTGAATGACTAAGTCTGGGGAGGCGTCTATCAAACATTACTTTCATCTGCCTTGCATTTTAATATAATGTCTCCTGTGTCGGGTAAGCAGCTGAAGGATTTTAATTGACTTTCTTAGCAGCTTTGTGAATTTTCCCCAGTCCTTTCTTGGAGATGCTGTCACAGAGGGAGCTTGGCTGTAGGCATATTTAAGGATATATTTTTCCAGGTTGTTCCATGCTCATAACAAATGCCAAAGAGAAGAGAGCAAGACAGACTCAGTACTGAGAGCAGAGGACAGGGTGTGAAGAGGGGCACCACAGGGAAGACAGCCTGGGGGGGGGACTAAGGGTGTCTGTCAAGGCCAGGCTGAATACCTTCAGGAATTTGGAAGTGGGAGAAAGTCACACTGACAAGATTAGCCATGGCTAATGAACAGCCCAGATGTCAAGGACTTGGGGAGACCCTGGAGACAGAGACAGGGAGTCCAGGTTAAGGTAGTGGCATGGGGGTGGGGGGGAAGGTACTGAAAGCAATAGGGGAGCAATTGTGCTCTAATTACAAAACTTTTTTTTTTCCAAACAGGAGAAGCCTTCTCTGGGTGACCGAAGGCCAGTTTCTGACCCCAGTCCTTTCTTGGGTCTCTACAGCACACCAGAGGGTATCAGCCTTGCATCCCCAAGGGCCAGTCTTCCAGAGGTGGTAATCGAATTCTCTTCCTTCTGTCTCAGGACTCGGCCATTGCTGAATGGTCCCCACTGCCTCAGGGAGTCAGCTACTGCTGAATGTCCCACTGACTGGCGGTTCACATTGACCTTGTTCAGCAGAGTCGAAAGCACTGAAAGAATCGTTCCGTTCCTGGGGCAGAGGAGGTAGCTCCACAGCAGCACTGTAAACAGAGACCTGACTCTGGTTTCCACTAACTGTAGTGCCGAGGGAGGGAGGAAGCAGAGACAGGTGACTGGCCAGTCAGCCTAACCTACGTGGTGAGCTCCAGGCCAGCGGGGCAGAGGAACCAATGGCAGGTACTTCTGAGGAACAGCAACTGAAGCTGTTCTTTGATCTCATGCGCGCATGAGCCCCCCCCCCCCACACACACAGGCACACACACAAACACACACACAGGCACACACACACAGGCACACACACACACACACATAGGCACACACACACACACACAGGCACACAGGCACACACACACACACAGGTACACACACACAGGCACACACACAGGCACACACACACACAGGTACACACACACAGGCACACACACACAGGCACACACACACACAGGTACACACACACAGGCACACACACACAGGCACACAGGCACACACACACACACACACACACACACACACACACACACAGAATGATCCCTTAATATTTACGCATATTTGCCCATTTCTTATTCTACAGGTAGATTTTAGCGCTCGCCTAGCTGACTCTAGATCTCATCCAGTTTGGATGCTCTAGACTGGGGTTCTGTCACTAAGCTTAGCCAGCAGCCCTCCCCCTCCTTCACAGGACTCAAAGGCCCCTCGTGCCCCTTGATCTCCTGCCATACTGTCCACACCCACAGGCACAGTGGGGTTTCCTCCTGCTTCCTTTCACTCATCCAGTCAGTCTTGCTTCCCTGTTCTTTTGATCGCATTCTTTTCCTCCTAGTGCAATCTGTCTGAGGAAGTAGAATGGCATGCCAGAGGCTGGAAGGGCGTGGTTGGAAGGGGGCGTGCCTGAAGCTGGAAGGGGCGTGCCCGAGGCTGAAGGGGCGTGCCTGGGGTGGCAGAGGGCGTGGCAGCTGCCGGAAGGCCACAGAATTTTGCCCTCAGCTCTGGGGTTTCGCTGTCTTTCTAGCTTTGGGTATGATCAATAAACAAGCTGGGTGGTGCATTTTCTTGCACATCATCTATTATTTTATCCCTTAGAGACTCCACTGCTGGCATCCTTCCCTCTGTGGCCACCAGACACGTGCAAGGAAGCAAGGCCTTCCATTTTATCAAGCTCTCCAACATTTTAAAAACCTTGGTAGCTTATCAACATCCCTGGGCCCAATACTCCATCTCAGTCATTCAGTGAACGAAAGCAGACAGACAGATTGACCTTGAGCAAGTGCCTTTTCATGACAGACCCCTTTCCCCTAGGGAAGCCTTATAGGTACCTTTCCCTGTTTCCCCTTAGTTATTGAGATCAAGTAATAGTTTTTTCAACCATCTCAAGTTAAAGTCACCAGTCGTCTTGCTGGGTTTTGTTATTGATGTTGTTGGGACTTCAGGAACCCTTCACGGCCACCTCAGCATAATCTGGCTCCATAGTCCATCTTCAGCAACTGCAATAGAGTATCTTACATGAAGGGATGTGGTCCTAACAACAGAAACATCCGTTCCCACAGCTCCAAAGGCTGTAAGGTTCAAGACCAAGGAGACTCCTCTGGTGGAGGTCTTCTTGCTGGCACAGATAGGTAAGCAAGCAAGGAAGAGGGCAACCAGGGAGGACTCAGCCTTCCTTTCAGACATGACATGCAGGCAGAGCCAAGAGAGTTCTACATCTTGATCCAGGCAGCAGAAGGGGACAGGGGACTGGTTTCTGCAGGCAGCCAGGAGGAGGTGTTGGATCACACTGGCCAGACTTGAGTATATATATGCAAATATATATATATATATATATATATATATAATACCCTTACTGGTAGCCCACACAAAGGCTAACATTCAAAATCTGAAATACAGTTTCTAGTGAATGCATCTTGATTTTGCACTCCCTTATGAGAGAAAAAGAAAAACCTGAAAGTTGAACTGTCACAACTCAGGGTATGCTCTCTCTCTTTGTCTCTCTCTGTCTCTCTCTCTCTGTCTCTCTTTCTGTCTCTCTCTCTCTCTCTCTCTCTCTCACACACACACACACACACACAGAGAGAGAGAGAGAGAGAGAGAGAGAGAGAGAAAGAGAGAGAGAGAGCACATATGCCAAGTTCCATAAAATTCCTAGCAAACTTTTGGGGGGGGGTCTTATGATAGTCCCCAACCATCAGGCATTTTTCTTGGGATAATTAAGTCACACTCGTAATAATCCCTATGCCACGCAGAGCAGCTACATCAGTAGACGATCTGGTGTCTGTTAGGGGAAGGAAGGCAAAAATTAATTGCTTGCATCCACATCACCTGGAAGCATATAATTCAGACTGTCACGTAGCCAACACTACCTAATTACACTGCTGTGGAAACAGACAAGGCTGTGAACAAAACACAAAAGAGGAATCCTGAGTCAGACGGAGGTACAGTGACTCCAGGCTAATTACTTCCTCAGAGGCTGCTGAGAGAGGACTGGGAAGAGATCAGGGTAGGGATATCCTGACAAAGCTCTGTGACTTACACTCCACCCACCCACCACTCTACCCATGGTAGAAAACTTCCTGTTCGGAGTTGTAATTCTTCACAGTAGAGATAAAAATTCCAAATATTAGCTACGCGTATGTATTCCCACATTAAAGGGACCCAAACTGAAGAACAAGTTCAGGTCATGTGTGTTTCTGCCTGTCACACTCAAACAACCTCCGATCTTGTCAACCCAACCGATCTAATATACTTTTTTTCTAGAAAGCATTGGTTTAATTCTATTGAAAAGAAGGGGAGGAGGGAGGAAGGAACTCATTAGTTTCTTCTGTATCTTCCTTATTCAGCATTTAATACAAAAAAGTCTCCAAAGATTCGGGCAAACTCATCTTCATCATGAACATGATTTCCACTCAGAACCCACTCAGGATACAGAAGAAGAGGAGTACTATCTCACTCCTCGAAGTTTAGAAGCCTGTTTAGAAGTAAGTCCTCCCTCCCTGCATCGCCCTGCCCTGCCCGCCCCGCCCTGCTCCACCCTGCCTCACTAAGTACTCCTTCCTTCAACATATGTGCCCAGCCTCTGGCGCACACTGCTGACAAGCCAACAGGCTGAGATCAGGAGGCACAGAGGTAAAGTTGGCAAAGGCGGATGTCTGGCTCTCCGTGCTGGCACGTGAACAGGAGCCAACCATAGCACAAGGCATATGCTTATGTGATGTCTGGATTGTAGTGGTGGTGGGAAGAGGGAGCTGGTTCCCAGGCAGAGGATCCGAGAAGGTTCTATAAGGAAGATGACATTTGACTACTTGGTGGATTACATTTGGAACTTAGTAGCCTTTCTATTTTTCTGGACTGAAAGGAAAAGAATAAAAAAGTCCTTGGGTAATCAGTCGTGGGTGTATATGGGACAGCCCACTGATAGCTAGAAGTCCTTCTGAGTGCTCAGCCTGGTGGCCACAATGATGGGCCTCGTTGTCCTCTTGCTTTCTGAGCCGCAGCCTCCGTTACCTACACAGGGAGGCATCGTTACCTACACAGGGAGGCATCGTTACCTACACAGGGAGGCATCGGATATAGGGCAGATTACTCTTTCCTCTTGACACAAAGCACGCTTCAGAGACCACTGACATCCGTGTCTGGTCAATTGCTTAGGCGGGCCATGGTTCAGAGGGTGTGAATGGCAGAGTAGAAAATTAACAGAACAAAAGAGTCAGCCTAGGACAGACAGTAAATTCCAAGGCGACTCTATGCTGTGGGTGGCATAGGAGCAAAGGTCTTCTAAGCGGGGAAGTGATGAACGTGAGCTGACTTTTAGGCACACTGGCCATGAAGCCATATCTGTGGTACACATGGCTAGAGGACATGGGAGGGAAGGCAGTGCAGCAGAACAAAATGGTGGCCACAGAGTGGAGATGTCTCCAAAGCTGAAGGTTTTCTACTGGACAGCGACATGTTCACTTTAAGGTAGATTCTGGGGTCAGGTTGGTTATGGGCATGCTAAATTACACAAGCAAAGTCCTCAGAGCCCTTGGTATGTTGTCCTGCATTGTAAGTAGCCAAGGGAGTCACAGAGGTGTCACCCTATGTTCATTAAGCACAGAACACTTCTTTCACCAAAAATACTTCTCTGGGACAACCGAGCCATCAGGTGTGTCATAAGGACGAGCTGTAGAGCCTATGTGGAATATGGCATCTGGGGAAGTAGACGAAAGAATAGCATCCCAGGTGGGGAAGACTGCGTGAGCATGAGGTCTGGAAGAGCCTTTGGCGAGGAGGCCGCTGTGCGGAAGACTGCCTTGACTGGGAGGCAGTGTTCCAATGAGAAGCCCATGGCAAACATGAGAGGAAGTGCCAGCCTTTGTGAGCAACCATTGTGTCTAGCCTTTGGCCCAATCAGCTTCCATGATTCACAGACTCAACCACCTAAGGGAAAGGGTCACGGCATTCAACGGCTCGGAATGAAGCAGAAAGGAAAATCTACACTTTCCAATAGAATACATGCATTTGGAACGGGGCATGGCAGGCTTCGAATCTGCCAGAAACTGTGGTGGTTCAGTCTCCCGTGGTTAAGGCCAGTTAATATTCTCTAAAGAAGCACTTTCCCTGCAATGGAAGATGCGTTATTCCAGATGCAGAGAGGCGAGAGACAAGGTGAGGAGGTGCCTGGCCAGCGGCAGACCTGTATCCTTATGTCTGTCCCTCTTGTCTTTAGTTAGAGAATATTCCTGGATCCAATGATTCTGGTGACTCCATTGAATCCAATAGTCCAGACCAAGGTTTCAAGAGAGGAGAGAACAATTACATGTCAATGAGATCAATGAGAGCTTGGTGAGTGGAATGTGCCCTCTTAAATATTGTTTTTAGCTAACCTGCTTTCAATGGAAAAATTACCACCAGTTTACTGTGTTAACCTTTGTATAAGGGTGCATGTTTATTTATATATGTGAATGGGGTGTGTGTGTGTGTGTGTGTGTGTGAGAGAGAGAGAGAGAGAGAGAGAGAGAGACAGACAGACAGAGAGACAGAGACAGAGAGAGGTGCACATATGCCATGAAGCACATGTGGAGGTCAGAGGTCAGAGGTCAAAGGACACCCTGAGTGCTGGTCCTCACCTCTGCTCTGTTTGAGTCGGGGTCTCTGGTGGTTCCCACTGTACATACCAAGTGAGCTGACCCATGAGCTTCCCAGGATTCTCTGCTTCCCATCTTGTCACAGAAGCACTGGGATTTCAGAGGCATGCTACCATACCTGGCCTTACATGGCCTCTGGAGATCCAAACTGAGATCCAAAAGCTTATGTGGCAAATACTTTACCCACTGAGCTGTCTCTCTAGCCCCCAATTCATTTGTTTAACTGTTGACAAATTGCTATAAAACATCACTGTCTTAGTCAGGGTTTCTATTCTTGCACAAACATCATGACCAAGAATCAAGTTGGGGAGGAAAGGGTTTATTCATCTTACACTTCCACATTGCTGTTCATCACTAAAGGAAGTCAGGACTGGAACTCAAGCAGGTCAGGAAGCAGGAGCTGATGCAGAGGCCATGAAGGGATGTTCCTTACTGGCTTGCTTCCCCTGGCTTGCTCAGCTTGCTTTCTTATAGAACCCAAGACTACCAGCCTGTGGATGGCTCCACCCACAAGGGGCGGGGCTCTCCCCCCTTGATCACTAATTGAGAAAATGCCTTGTAGCTGGATCTCATGGAGGCATTTCCTCACCTGAAGCTCCTTTCTCTGTGATAACTCCAGCCTGTGTCAAGTTGACACACAAAACTAGCCAGTATAATCACCAAGAATTATATCATCACATACTATTAATTGATTGATATAGGTTGGGTATCCTTTATTTGAAATGCATAGGATCATAAATGTTTTGGTATTTAGAATTTTTTTTAATTTTAGTTTTTGGAATATCTGCATATCCATAATGATATCTCTTGGGGAACAGAACTCATTTAAACATGAAATACATGCATGCTTCATATTTTATATATATATATATATCTGACAATAATCTTATGCAAAAATGTTCTGAGATTGCTTTGCCCATGAAGGAGAGTCTGATGGTGTGGAGTTCTCCATTTGTAGCATCATTCTGTCACTGAACATTCCAGAATTCAGATGCTCGGGTGAAGGTTGTTCAACCTGTGGGCTTAGGGGAAGAAAAATGTGCTTTCTTCACCCACAGAAAGCCACTTGGGACATCCTCGGGGTATTTCTGCCTGCAGAAGTCTTCTGTCCTCCCGACCCTGTAAATGGTTATTTTGATTCCAAGTCTACTTTTAGAAAGAAAGTATGTCTGGCTCTGCCCAAGGTGGGGTTCTGATGCTTGCATAGACCTCCAGACTTTGTTAGTCCCTCATATGGCTGTTAATGGCTGTTAGATGCCTATATTTAATGGATACAGAGGAAAGCTGTTGATGCATGTGTTTAAACAGAGGGTCTCATTTAACTTCTTATACTCCAGTCTCCTTAAAGAATCAACCTCTGCATCAGCAGACGAAGAAGGCCAAGCCGAAGTGCAGAGTTCCCCAGAGACATCAGAGCTGGGGCCTCCCCACCAAGACCATGGCGCTGGAAGCGATCCGTGTCTTTCACCTGCCGATTTGGAAGCACAAATCACAGATGACCAAAAGGCGTCCACCTCACTGACTGTTGTGAAATTGTCTATATTACTCAAGTAAAGCTCTGATTTCCAAAACTTCGTGGGCCCTAAAAGTGAGGCAGATGCATTAAACACACTTTATATTCAAATTTCAAGGTAGTTCCTCGAAGTTTCCAAGTCAGCCAAAGACCTGATAGGATTCAGGGTCACTGCTGTTGTGAGCATAGGTAGTGGCTGAGAGAGGGAAGAGGAGTGGTCCCTGGGGTGGGGGTGGCATGTCCAACTATTGTGACATTTTCCTCCTTGGCCAGACTTTTGAGCCCTATACCTGAACCACACTGATCTGTCTAGTGCATCTCCAGCCGCTCCCTTTAACATCCTGTGGGCAGGCAAGTCGCTTGAGGCTCTGAGTAGGTCCCAGGTGATGTCCAGGGCACATGATAAGATAGTTGTATTTTCTTTATTACTTAATGGTTTTATTCATTTACATTTCAAATGATACTCCTCTTCCTGGTTACACCTCCACAACCCCCTGCATCCCATACCTCCTCTCCCCCTCCTCTTTGCCTCTATGAGGGTGTTCCTCCACCCACTCCCTCCTCACTGTTCTAGCACCCCTCTTGATGGGGGCATCAAGCCTCCCTCCCCTCCCATTGATGTCAATTAAGGCCATCCTCTGTTATATATGTATATGGAGCCATGGGTCCCTCCATGTATACTCTCTGGTTGGTGGTTTACTCCCGGGGAGTTCTGTTAGTTGTAATCTTAGCTACTTTACAGGTCCTTTTGTATGGAATAAATTCCAGAAGACAAATATGCAAATAGAACTGATGGACATGGTCACAAACCCACTTAGTCCAGTTTTGCCTCCTTCCTCATTGTCTTCCGTGTACTACCACATCCCAAGACGGGCAGAGAAGGATATAATGAATGACTTTCAGTGCCTTAAATTCATATTTCTTTCTTCCTATGTTCTGGACAAAGTTTAGCTGGAAAATGTTATCTCAGAAACAGAAGGCCAAAAGTACACTCTGAAAGGATAGTTCACAGCCAGGGACAGTTGGCTGTTTGATGTGATTTATACAAATGTTTTCTGTCTCAGCAACATCCCTGACGAGAGCCAAGTGGAGACTCTGAACGTGTTCCTCTCTCCTCGGGATGCCATCGACTATCTCGCGCTGGTAGAAGCAGCAGGACGGATATGGTAGGTGGGAGCTGTGAATGACAGGAGATGAAAGGAATCAAGGGTGGGGGAGACCCTTATTCTGAAACACCGCGTTTGGCAAAAATGATGTTGGACACGGACTATGTGTTGCCACAGAGAGGACATGGAGGCAAAAGCTGATCTATGTGAGGTCCACTTTAGCAGGGGGTATGTTTAAGAGGACCAAAAAAAGCCTACCAATCAAGATGCTTCTGATTCTTCAAAGGAGAGTGGATGTCAAGGGTGCCATTCCCAGGCACAGCAGAATGAATAATGAATGAAAAGAGAGCCAAGTTAATAGGATCTAAAAGAAAAAGATGTACAGGAGGGTCTACGAGTTCCATACCCCAACGAAAACCTCTACTCCAAAACTCTAACACAAAGTCTATATTTTTTTAGCATAATTGCTATATTTTTGATTCTGTATCCTTGACTGGGCATGGTGACACAGGCCAGTAGTCTTAGGTCCTTAGATGAACAGTTCAAGGGCAACCTGAGCTTCGTAGCAGGTTCAAGGCCAGCTTTAGCTACATAGGAGACTGTCCTCCCTCACACCCCTAAATAAATAAGCCTGTTAAATTCATTCTGGTGGAAGATCAAAATATTTGTTTATTTTATCTTACGTGTATGGATGTTTTGCCTGCACACACAGATATGTGTACCACATGTGTGCCTGATGCCATGAATCCCTTGTAACTTCAGTTCCAGAGAGTTGTGAGCTGCTTGTAGATGCTAGAAATTGTACCCCCGGGGGGGGGGGAGTTCTCTGAAAGAGCAGCCAATGCTCTTAATCACTGAACCATCGCTCCAGCCCTGGAAGATTGGTATTTTTACACGATAATTCTTTAATGTAAAGAATATGCCACAATGTCATAACTTTCCATCTTTCCAGATTTTTTGCAATCTAAGACTTGTAAATAGCTGCTTAGCCTATGAGCTTGTCTATGGCCCAACTCTCAGATTTGCCCATTCACATTTACTCATTAGATAGTCATTGCATGGTGCTGTGTGCTCGCTTCTGTCAGACATTTATAGAGCATCCTGTTTTCCTTGGAACTGTGGAGTTATAAAATTTTAAACACCAACTAGGGAAGCAAAAGGGGTAAATCTGTATTCCCAGGGTCACAAAACCAGGCAAAAAGGATAACCGCATGAATGAGTAAATAGAAAAAAGTACATCTTATTCAAAACTACAATTAAAGTGTTCCCACTGTGCGTAATTATAAGTCCCAGGACAGGAGAGATTAACTACAAGCAAAACAAGGGACTGGGCTTAGCAGACTTTCATGGTTGCTTTTCTTGGAGCAAGACTTGAGAGGGAGCGAAGTGGGGAGGGAAAGAAGTCAGTCCAAACAGAGAAAGGAGATGGCCAGCCATATGGGACAACTTAGCTCCTAGTGGGCTCGGAGTGAGCATGCCCCGTCCCGCTCCTCCAGTGACCTCTGTCTTACATCCCTGTTGGATGCTGTACTCCCCCTGCAGTGTGGCTCGCTGGGAAGGCCCTCCCCGACTAGGGTGCCTATTCTATCATGGAGATCACATCTTGGCTGTGAATGACCTGAAGCCCCAAAACCTGGAGGAGGTGTCTTTGTTTCTTACCCGATGTATCCAGAAGGAGGTGAGTCCTATGGTTCAGCCCACGCCAGACCAACTCACTGACAGGAGGGAGAAGATCCTTCAGGTCTCAGGCAGAGTCTCAAACCGACTGCCTTCTAGTCACGTACTATTGGGGAAAGCTCTGGGCTATGAGCGGAGGCTCTGGATTTCTGAACTCAAACACTGTGAGGTGGCAGGAAGCGCTCCCGTGGACTCAGACTAGCATGTGGACTGTGTCCCCTTTAAGCGGCCTACGCTTGGTTTTCTGTAAAATTGGTAAAGTCAGGACACTGACCCACCAGTAGTTGAAGAATCAAGTGGTATAGCATGCTGTGACATGCTTGCTGTGTTTCTAGCCTGGGACATGTGCTCCATACAATCACTACGACCTTAGTCCAACCTGCATCGGCCATGCAACATTAAGAGGCTCTTTCTTTCTTTCTTTCTTTCTTTCTTTCTTTCTTTCTTTTCTTTTCTTTCTTTCTTTCCTTCCTTCCTTTCTTCTTTCTCTTTCTTTCTTCCTTTCTTTCTTTCTTTCTTTCCTTCCTTCCTTCCTTCCTTCCTTCTTTCTTTAAAAGATTTATTTATTTTACTTATATGAGTACACTGTAACTGTCTTCCGACACACCAGAAGAGGGCATCAGACCCCATTGCAGATGGTCGTGAGCCACCATGTGGTTGCTGGGATTTGAACTCAGGACCTCTGGAAGAGCAGTCAGTGTTCTTAACCGCTGAGCCATCTCTCCAGCCCGAGGTTCATCTTTCCAAGTGTTGGTTTTCTCATCAAAAATCTGACATCACTGTGCCTTCTGCATGGAGTTATTACTAAAATTCAACATAAGATGTGCTCAGCCCTTGCTACATCTTTAAAGAATTAACCCCTATTTATGAGATCTCACCGGCTAGTTCAGTCTCAATGGTGTTCATCCTTTCTTAGTCCACTTTGATTTTTAGCCCAGAGATCTTTAGATGGGCACTATCTTTTCTGCATTCAGTGTCTCTCTAAAGTGAGAAGCAGAACAAGGACTCATCATTCATTCACTCATTCATTTGTTCATTCATTTCTACAGTTATTAAACTGCACTCCTTGGATCTCTGGGATGTGTCTGGAGGAAAGGTTCAACCTGCTGGGTATCAATTAGGGACATTCACTTTTATCTTTTATAAAGCACTTACATCCAAATATGGGACCTACACAGTTAACATTCTTTGAAAACACAGAGCCTTGACTTGATATTTCTGCAAACTACAACACTAGAGACCCCTCTTCAGGCTCTAGGATCTGCACTTATGTATTATGCATATTAAGGACAAAGTCTCGTCTCTTCTTCATCATTCCGTAAACCTGCCAGTTGGATAAAAGCTGTAATTATTGCTATTATGTAAAAGGCTTAAGACTAGTCAGGCATGTGACTTAATTAGACACACACCTAGTTACCGGCAGGGCCAGGATTCATTCGTTCATTTATTCATTCATTCGTTCATTCGTTTCCTCATTATTTACTGAACATCCAACTACACTATCCTGTATGCTGTGTTTGTTATAAGGCTACTAAAATGGTCTCTCAGCTTGCACTTAAGTAGCTCATAGATCAGTAGATTAAAAATCAGTACAATAGGAACTTCTTAGAATACGCTTGAGACATGAGAGACTATAGAGGGAGAATAGACTTGTCTTCAGAGGGAAGACAGGAGGCTTTCTCAGAAGACATTGTATTTGGCTAGAGATTTCAATTACTGATGCAGAGAAGAGCTTGGTTTGAGGGTCTTAGTGCAATAGTCCGGTAACTTATATTTTATGGCATCTGCCAATAGTCCACCCTGCAGTTAAACAGTTAAAAAACCAAAACATGTGCACCTTCCAGAAGTTACTGAACGTTACTCTGACCCAAATATTCAGACATGTGTTCAGCAATCAAGAAGACGGGTTTAGACTGGACTCAAATCTAACCCTCTACTTGGGCGTGTCTACATGTTTCATCATAACCGCTAATCTAGACTGCACCTCTCCTGGGCTGTTTCTGTCTTCCTCATTCTACCTGAGAACAACTTCTACATAGGACTGACCACTACAGATACCCACCAACATGATTATCTAGAGCAGTGGTTCTCAGCCTGTGGGCTACAACCCCTTTGGGGGGCAACCAACATTCTCACAGTGGTCATGTGTCAAATACCCTGAATATTTACACTATGACTCATAATAGCAGGAAAATTATAGTTATGAAGTCACAATGAAAGTAATTTTGTGGCTGGGTCACAACATCATGAGGAACTGTATTAAAGGGTCACAACATTAGGAAGCCTGATCTAGAGGATCAGAAAATTCCGCTCCCTCCCCCATTCCTGGCTTGCTTTGTTTATGTGAAAGTAGATAGTCAATCCTCTTTTAAAATTCGAACACTTGGTTCTTGGGAGAAGAAAAAAATATTGGAAAAGGACCTGTGGGAGCAATGGCAGGCATCTCCTGTGGCTGACATGCCTGAGCCAGCCACATCTCTTGGACCACAGTGGAGGAAGATGGAAGGCAGGTGTAGGGACAGGCTAGAGACAGTGAGAAGAAAGTGTGACAACATTTTAGAGGCAGAGGAGATGGTGTGTGTTCTTCCTTCTGCTTTTATCTGGCCCTTTCCCATAGGGTGGTCTCCTTTGGATGCACAGAGTTCCAGGGCCCTTTGAGTTCTTGGAGCAACTGGTCTATCTGTGACTATCTTAGACTTCTATTCCTATAAGAAAACACCATGGCCAAAAGCAATTTGGGGAACTAAGAGTTAATGTCTCTTATACTTCCACACACCACAGCTCATCACCAAAGGACTTTAGGGCAGGAAGTGACTCGAGGCCATGGAGGAGTGCTGTTTGCAAAGCTGCTCTTAGTAGTTAACTTGTTCCGGTTTCTTACGGCACCAGGACCATTAGCCCTGGGATGGCACCACTCACAGTGAACTGGGCTCACATCAATTATCCATCAAAACAAAATGTACAACAGACCTATCCACCAGCTGATCTAGAGGGGACATTTTCTAATTGAGGTTCCAAAAATAACTCTGCCTTGTGTCAAGCTAACAGAACACTAGCCAGCACAGTGGGCCATCGTCACATTTTAGAACCTGCCTAGAGGCTTAGGCCAGCAGATGTCAGAAAATGAAAGTCCAAGTTCCACTTGAACGCACAGATCATTCTTGGCTCATCGCAGGATTTCCTCTGAGAACAGATACAAGGGGTATGAGGGATAGCTGGCTGAGAGCTGGGGGAGTCTGAGGGCCATCTTCAGTCATTTAATTATTTCCTGTGGTTTGTCTTAGAAAGTGAAACTCTCCATCGGCCGGATCCCAAACTCAGAGAAGCTCCATGCTTCCCCCTGCGCGTGCTCCTTAAGACACCAGTTGGCTGAGCCTGTCCAGCAGGATTTGCCAGGACTGGAGAGGACACCAAAGAGGAATCCTGCCATCAAAAAGAACCAGAAGGAAGTCACTGGGGAGTAGGACTGCCGCAGGCCCAAGACACAGGAGGATGAAGGAGCCCTGGGACACGCACAGCCCTGTGATTGGAGACAAGGCAGCATTCGCCTCTGAGTCACTGTACTGACTGAACAGTGGGGTCACCGGCCCCTTTTGGCTTTTGCTTTGGGAAAGTCACATGGGATAGGGACTAGGGAGTGGAGTTAAAACAGGAGGGCTTATTATCTGAGACTCTGCCCCAGATAGAGCAGACACCATTCAGTAAATGCCTGGCCTAATGAATAGCTTCTGAGGTCACAGTCCACACAAATGACTCTTCATTAGTCATATCATTTCAGTGTTGCAAGGGAGTGAAAAGTCTCCCAGACACTTCCTGTGGCTCAGCAACCCAGGAACCTCTCTGTCCCACTCAGTACACCTGCTCTCTTAAAGACACACTAACTATTAGGGAAGCTGAGGGAGTTTGGAGCTGTATCCAGCCATGATGTGCTTGCTCTAAAAATAAATAGGAAACTATGTTTGGACACTCTTAATTGATTGGTTTATTGCCAAATCAATTCTGTAAAGCCAGAAGAATCAAAGGCCTTTCAGTAATCAGGAAAGAGGAGCAGTGAGCTGAACACTAATCAGCTTGGGGACTGTCGGTGCAAGGGGGTGGGGTGGTTAGAAAACTCATCTTAGCAGGCTGTCCTTTCAGGGAGAAGAAATGGAGGCTTTGAAAGATCATGACACTCAGTCTTCGTGACTCTGAGTTCTGAGCAGTTCGGGGGCAGAACGGCAAATCTGATACCAGCTTTAGAAAGAAAATTCCCTGACCTTTGCCTTGTGTGTGGGTTTAGACTAGGAAAGACCTTTGGCACGCAGAGGAGATATTGGACACGTTTCATTTTCTGTTATCTAGATTATTGCCTGTATAAAATGAGTATATATGAAAGATAAACGAATGTGCCTGAATGACTGTTTCAGATTTCATAAATAAGAAAATGAAGCCACTTCAGTGAGGAAATAAATAAGCAACAAGGTAAAACTGCTCAAAACCAGCTGTAGGGATGGATTCATGGACTCTGAAATCCAAACCTGGTCTCTCTGTACCCTCAAGGAGGCAAGGAGGAATCTGAGGACCTAGGAGTTGACCATCCACCCAACTCACAGCAACGCTGGGACAAATAAACATGACTTCGTGTCCTTCCCAGCACGCTGTCAAAATGCCACCCTCCCCCAACCCCAGAGCCCCCGTTCTGCCACAGAATGAGAAGGGGGGGGTCTTGCTGTGAGGACCACACTCTGGGTGCTTCTCCTGTTCAAAATGTTTGCTTCTCAAAATGAAATTGCAGGGCAGACTCCAAACCCAAAATTCCAATATGGCAGCTCTGGTGTAGGAGTCTGGAATCTGTATCCTAATGCACTCCCGAGGAATCTGACCAAGGAACACAGTTCCTTGGAGAATCATCTCAGGGGTTTGGTGGAGAACTTGTGCTCCTTGAGGAGGATCAAGTTTTTAGCAGTGCCAAAGGAGGCTAACGATTATCACCCCCACCCACCTCTAACAGGGAGCCCTACCCACCTCCAAGGGGAAGCCCCACCCACCTCCAACAGGGAGCTGGTCCTGAGGAAAATAGTTCTGCTTCTCCCCTTGCTTCCTCCTCTGTGGAGGAGCAACCCAACCGCGGCTGGAAGACGTAACCTTCCTGACTGGGCTTAGGTATGTGCTGCTGGCGGCTGAGATGGACAGGAGAAGCCACCATTTCACCATTCTCTGTGCTGTTCCTCATTTCCTCTGTGCCACCCCTTTCCTAGAGCTGGAAGCAGCTACACACTCTGTGGCCCAGTGGCAGTTCTTTGCTATGGTTACAGCAGTCACCACAGGAAAACTCCAGACCTAGGAGTGGAGATCTTTGTCTTTATCTGTTATCAAGATGAGAGCACAACCCAAGAACCTGCTTTGAGGTGACTGGAAAAGCCATCAGGCCAGTCTTGGCGAAGGCTGTGTCTCATGCTATACAGTTTCACCAAAGTGAACCATTCCCATACTCTCTGCTACCCATGGACACATGCACAGTCAAAACTCCTGTCTATAATCTTTTTGATTGATGTCCACATTGACCCCATTCCAGGTGGATGACCATGGCTGATGCTGCAAAGAGCAGTAAGGAGAAAATAAGACTGGCCGGGAGCCATGCTTGGCTGTCTCCCCATCGGCCTTCTCCTAGTTAGCTTTAACTGTCAACTTGACATAGGTCAGAGTCACTTGAGAACAGAGTCTCAAGGGAATAGATTGGTTTGTGGGTATGTCCTTGGGGATTGTCTTAATTGTTCATTGTGGTGGGAGTCCCTGCCCTCTGTGGGCAGCACCATTCCCTAGGCAGGTGGTCCTGGGCTGTGTAAGAGAGTATGAGCTTATGAGTGAGCCAGCAAGCAGCGGTTCCTCTGTGGTTTCTGCTTTAACTTTAATGATGGACTGTGACCTGCATGCCAAAATAAACCACTTGCTCCCCTAAATTGTTACTGGTCAAAGTGTTTCGTCAGAGAAACTGAAAGGAAACTAGGAGAAGCCTGAGTTTGATATGGTTCTTGAGTCTGGCTGAGGAAGAAGCCAGAGCTCAGAAACGTGGAAAGACTTACTGTAATATAGCTCCAGCCCCAGGCTCCGTGCCGGACCCACAGCTCCTCCACCCATATCTTTCCCACTTCACAGCTTTTCAGTAGGATGTTGGAGTCCCACTTCTCTACATCCTACCAGGTGCTTTGGGTCTCCAGAACACACCTTAGGGGTATCTGGGGGTTTCCATTTGGTTCTCCCTGCTGAGGATGCAAACCATTTGAAACGAATTCCACAGAGCAGCCGCTAAGAGAGAGATTGAACGTGCAGGGCCAAGTACAGGTAATCATACTCAAAGCTGTTGATGTCTCTGCGTTCTTTCCCGTGTGGAGAGCAGGTTACCACAGTTACATGTTTGTGCATACCATATGTACACATGTAGAGTGAAGCTGTGAGGGAGTCACAGCAACTCTGCCACCATTTCCCCCCACCCCCGTTTTTCTCTTCAGGGCTGGGCCAAGTGACTCCTTTGGGATGATGAGAAGAAGACAAAGCAGTAAACAGGCCTCGTGGCTTTCAGACTCAGCCGGATCAAATCAGGAAGGTGGATTTGTGGCTGAGCAACACGTGTGTTTTGACGAGAAAGCTCTTTAAAATGTCCGAGTTAATGAAATCTGTGTCTTATAATCCTAGGACCTTGGGCCCTTCTCTGAAGCACTCTGACAGGATGGTTCTAGAAAACCTTGCACTCCAATGCTTGACCCTGGGACTGATCTGCCTTATACGGTAGCCATCAGCCACATGTGCTGTTTGGCTTTAAGTTAATTACAATAAAAAAAAATTAAAGTTCCACTTCAAGCACGCTGGTCACACTTGGAGCATTTGACAGCCTTCCATGGGAACTGGCTACAGCGTTGAACAGCAGAGAAACAGACTTTTACCATCATCATAGAAGGTTCTACTAGACAGACTTTTCCTATCTTATGTCCCAAGAGGAGAACAATGACATCTCACTCACCGCCATATTCCCAGCCCATAAATACAGCGCAGTGTTTGCAGAAAAAGCTTGATAAAACACATGCTGAAGGGAGAGATCACTACAGTTTGTGTTAATGTCATAAACATTATTCAGTTTTGAGAAAGTTCTCAAATAAAATGCTCACATCCATAACTCTGGTAACATCGGCTTTTATCTTGTTTCTTTCTGGTATCATATAATAATTAATTTGAAAACCAAGCTATAGGACTTTTCCGTATAAGTTATTTTCTCAACAATTACCAAGTTTCTGGGGGCAGGGGGATAGGCAGCACACTTGGGAGCTGTTAGAAAAACAGGAAGTCACAGAGTCTACAACTCTGCAGCAAATTGCTGTCCGTGGGGTCCCAGCCGGTGTTTCTCTGGGTGAGATCAGCAGGAGCACAAGGTTCAGGAGGGGTGGGTGAGTAGGACAGAGGTTGTGGTTCTTAAACTCCTGTGCACCCAGACGCCACTGGGGACTTCGAGGTGTTGGGAACAGGATCCTGCAAGCCATGCTAAGCCCAGGACTGGGAGGAGGGGATCTGGCTTAGCTATGAGTGAGTGCCAGGAGTATGGAGGGGCTGGAAGAGAGCCTTCTACAGGAGACTTAGGCACAGCTTTGTATGAGGAACCACCCCACCCCACCCCACTCCCCACCCGTGGTCCTTGATGAAGGAGTCAGCCTTTACTTGTCCAAGCTGTCTTATTCATGGAAGGTGAGGATGCATACCTCTTACTCAGGGTAAAACAGAGATTAAATAATATTCTTTTTTGCAGGAAGGGGTGTCCAGGAAGGGAAGCTCATTGGCTAAACACTCAGGCCTATCTAGATACCTCATTAGCATGGTCCTTCATTAAGGACCAACGTGGGAGGGGGGTAGGTGGAGGAGGGTGCGGGGGGTGGGAGAACTGGTTCATCATACAGAGTTGTGCCTAAATCTTCTGTAGAAGGCTTTTTTCCAGCCCCTCCATACTGTAGGTTTTTATGCTATATGACAGGTTGTTATGGTCCTCTTAGTAGGGTATCCTGGTCACGTGTTCCAGGACAGGAACCTGCTCTATAGCTAGTTCCATCTCCTGATGTTCTCAATTACAAGACTGATCGGGGTTCTGAACTCGCTACAACCTTACCAGTTTTTCTGTCTGGTGGCGGCACGGTTCACTGCCCCAGATGGTGAAGGGAAGACTGACTCCTGCCACAGTCGGCTCCAAGGTCCTTGTCACTTGAGAACCAACAGAGCTTAAGTCTAGTTTTTAAGACTATGTTAATCATTGTCATTCCAAAACTTAACATTTTTTTTCTGACATTCTTAGCTCTTCTTTATTTTGGGCTTATAAAACAGATCTTGGGGATCGTTACATCTAGACACATGGTAAGAATCAACAGTGCACGGTGTGAGAGGTTTTTTTTAAATATATATGAGAGGTATTTATCAGTGTTTAATTTGGGGTGTTCTGGGGTGCTGATCTGGGGCTCAGTTGCCTCGATGGTGACAGGGTACTGGTGTTGTTGTGTATTTGATTTTGGTCTCTTCTCTCTTATGTGATAGATGAGAGCACCAGAAATACAACTGGGGATAAAACGACTCTAAGAAAAACACACTACCACCCAAGGAAGAAGGCCACGGTAAACGGGTGTCAATCAGGGCTCACACTGCTGAGTGCCTTCAACATGCAGGGCACTATCCATCCAGCGTACCAGACCCTACAACGATTCCATGAAGTCTTGACTAATTGCCCCGGAAGCACAGAGAAGTGAGAGGCTTACTTACTCAAGGCTGTGGCTGGGGAGAGCATAGCAGAGGTGGAATCCAAACCAGGCAGACTGGACTTGGAGACACAGACGGAGTCTCCTCAGGGGAGGAGTCATGGATGAAGAGGCCGCTCAGTGATGAAGTGGAGGGAACATAGGCAGGGACAGACATACTTTCCAAGGCTGGCCTAGGAAGGCTCGACATTTTTACATACCTCTGGTCTCAGTCACATATTCATCTTCAGACCTCTTACCCAGGAAGAGTATAAAAGCCCAAACATTTTATCCTGAAAACCAGGAGAATTATACCAAGGCTCCTTTTGTGACAAGTTTATATGTTTTACGGTCCTCCTTTCAGATGGGCCCGGTTCTGTGTGACAGTCAATTAGTTGGCAACGACCACATCTCCAGTGACAAAAATGTTAGACTATCCTCAGGGTGGGAGGAGTAATGGTGGGAATGACTTTGTAAAGCTCACCCTTAGGGATGCTGAGGCAGATACATTCAGAGGTAACCAGGAGACACGTCTGACTGTCCTCATCCAAATTCACTGCTGGAAACACAAAAGACTTACAGACTAGTCCACTGTGGGTGGTGCCGGCCAAGCTTTGTAGGCAGAGGACTCCAGGACAGCCTGAGAGAGGGTTTCCTTTCTTAGAAAATGAGTAGAGTTTACCTGACAGTCTAGAACAGGCCAGATCCCCAGTGCAGCCACACAAAAGTGAACTGGAGGGACAGAGAGTGTTCCAAGAAGGGACCTGGAAAAGGTATCCCTGTGTAAGAGACAGTATGCTACTTGCTTAATATATTTATTCATTCCTTTGTAAGCAATAGTTCTTAAATATTAAAAACTGCATCTTGCCAGGCAGTGGTGAATGCCTTTAATCCCAGCACTTGGGAGGCAGAGGCAGGCAGATTTCTGAGTTCGAGGCTAGCTTGGGGTACAGAGTGAGTTCCAGGACAGCCAAGGCTATACAGAGAAACCCTGTCTCAAAAAAAGCCAAAACAAAACAAAAAAACACAAAACAAAAACAACAACAAAAAGAACTGCATCTTAAACTAAAATTAACACCACCAGCCAGGGTTTCCGGTGAGAAGATTTTTCTATAAAAGGTACAAATGGCTCTTAAGTTAGAGCTGAAGGACAATAGGAAAAGACAATAGGAAAGGGCTGAGGAGCAAGCTCAGGTGATGGAGAGCTTCCTTGAAAGCGTGAGGACTTGAACTCCAGCCCCAGAACCCATGAGAAAACATGCTGGGTGGGGTGGCCTTGGTTCCCAGGCTCAGCTCTGGGTAGGTGGGGACAGGCAGATGCTTAGGACTTGATGGCCAGCCAGTTCCAGAGCCTCTTGGTGAGCTCCATGTCAGTAAGAGATGTCTTTAAAGAGGCAAATGGTCAACGGGCATGGTGGTAGTGTCGCACAACTTTAATTCCACCATTCAGAAGGCAGAGGCAGGAAGATCTCCGAGTTTGAGGCCAGCCTGGTCTACAGAACCTGTGTTTCCAGGACAGCCAGGGCTACACAGAGAAACCTTGTCATGAAAATCCAAGAAGAAAAGCCAAAAGATACCTAGGGTTATCTCCTAGCCTACACACACTTATACACACACCTGTACCTGCATAACCACACAACACATGCAGAGACACACAGACAAGTAGACAGACAGATACATACATACCTGCATACACACAACACACATAGACACATAGATGCACAGTCACACAGAGGTGTACCTCTACATACACAACACATACAGACACAGAAAGACAGACAGACAGACAGACACACACACACACACACACAAAGACAAAAAAGTCCTCAAAGTATAGAAAGCAGGATGCACAGAGCTACATCACAGAGAAAGAAGAATAACCACAAAAGTACTTCCTGAGATAATGTATTCCTCCACTTCCCCAAAGCTGGGCAGGGCACAGTTGACTTGGACTAAAGCCCTGCTGTTCCCAGGTGTCTCCTCAGATGTCATCCTCTGTAGCAGCCGTTCTCAACCTCCCTAACACTGCAACTCTTTGTTACACTTCTTCATGCTGTGGTGACCCCCAACCATAGAATTATTTTCATTGCTACTTCATAGCTGTAATTTTGTTACTGTTATGAATTCTCATGTAAGTATCTGATATGCAGGATATTTGCTGTGTGACACACTCCTCGCCAAAGAGGTCACAACCCACAGGCTGAGAACTGCTGCTCTAGGAGCTGCTGAGAGACCTGTGACTTCACCTTTGCACAGTTAAGACCACTAGGATTTTCCTGGACTCTAAGGGGAGGTAACTTGCTAATCAATTCTCATAAGCTATCTTTTAGTCCTCCTATCTTACCACACAGTTAACCTTAGATTTGGAAGATCTCAGAGTTCTCCCTAAGAAACCTAAGCCCTGGCATGAGCTAAGTGGAGAAGGTGGAGGCTCTGCGGCAAGGGCGGGGGAGCGTCAGGAGGAAACTGGTCTCCACCGCCACAGATGGTTGGCTTGATGCTGTCGCGGGGATGAATGCTGCCATCCAGTTTTTTCTGTAATTAATATCTCACACTTCCAAACAAAGTGTGTGAAACTGCGAGGGACTCTGCCAAAATTCCTCCCAGCTTACATAAGCCCTGCTGGAGTGGGGCTGGAGATTTATTAGTGTTGTGAACATTTGATGAAATCTATAGTTGCTGTGCTGTATACACAGGCCCGATACTAATGTCACCATTAGTCAGAGGACGAGGCGTCCTCAGTAGAGCTCATGCTGGTTGTTAGAGATTCACATATTACTCACGATCACCAAAGAATTTGCATACTTATAACCTCTTTCCTGTGATCCCTCTCTCCTAGCATGCTGGGTTTAAGAGAACAGGCCATAGAGAACTCTAGAACTCTATATCACAGACGTGAAAGGAAAAGTAATGGGAACATCACTGCCATGCTGAGGACATTTTCAATTCAGGATTTATTTGGCAAACACTGAACTCACCAGTCCAGCTCAGACATCACGCTTCCCCACCCAGACAGAGCTGATCGACCCATCTATGTTTACCTCTCCTCCGTGTGGACTTGGTCCAGGATTCCCAGGAAACACCCAAATCCAAGACACGCAAGTCCCTTTTATAGAACAATGCAGCATTTGCATATAGCCCACACACATATGTTTTGAATCTCCTCTAGGTCACTATAATACTAAATTCAATGTCAGTGAGGTATGAATAGTTACATTGTCTTGTTAGAGAATAATGATATGGAAAAAAATTGCATGTGTTCAATAAAGACATAGTTTTCCCCCAAAATATTTTCAATCCATAGTTGCACAGATGTGGAGCCCTTAGACATGGAGGGTTAACAATATCTGTCACCCCAAGCAACTCTGTAGACCCTTTGGGATATGGAAAGCATTGTGGCCACTTTTAAATTGAAGACTCTTGAAGCATGCTAAGAATGATAACAACTGCCTATCAAGCTAAAGTGGAAAGGAGGCCCCAGTGCAGCATCGTTCACAGGAACCACTCCAGTGCACACAGTTCAACAGGCAGGTCATCTGCTGGTTTCAGTCACACAGGCAGATGGGTTCTTAAAGCCCTATGTATGGCTCAGTGCCTCTAGAGGTAGGAGGCTGCATGGAGTCTTTTCTCGCATCTACTACACTAGAAAAAAACACATTACATTTCATTTCCTTTCATCTTCTTGTGACTTTCAAACATAAGTAATATCAACACCATTTTATAGGAGAGAAAAACAAAGATGAGAGAGGTCAGAGGTCGGGTCATTGTCACCAGGCCACAAAGTCAACCCCTCTCACTCACGTGCTGATGTCATACTCTGCTTGGTGAAGTAGCCTTTGAGGGTCTCACTGACCAGCTACTTAGTTGCTTCAACTAAGCAACTAAGAAATTACATTGTTAAAGAAAGTTGGGCGGGCAGTGGTGGCGCATGCCTTTAATCCCAGCACTTGGGAGGCACCTCAGTAGAGGTCACACTTTCTTTGTTTTGCTCTGAGGCCAGCATAAGATCAAGGTGGTTTCCAGAGGCTGCGTTACTTCCCTCTTGAAAGTTTCTTCCTCTTTCTAGGTTAATATCTAATAACTTCTAAAATTAACAGTCTACCTACTGTTACATGTGGGAAAGAAGAAGAGGAGGAGTTGCGAGTGAGTAAGGAGGTTTGTTTCCTTAGTTCAACTGACAAATGGAAGCCAGGAGAGAGTACCTGCGAGTCATGTTTCTAGAAATGTATTTCCCAGGGTCTTTGGGAAAAGATGGTTCCAGATTTTTTTTTTATTTTATTTTTATTTTTTTTGCTTTAGAGTGAAATTTTATTTTAATTTCATTCACACAGTTCCAAGTTCTGTTGCTGTTTTAGATTCATCATGTACTTATTGATATTTTCCCCGGTGTCTCTCAGGTTTTTTATCCTTTGCTGATCTCTTTAAGCCCCTTAATAATACAATGTGCTCTGTTTTTCTATCAGAAAAATTTTAGGAGAGAGGCTTTGAGGTTATTTTGTCATTAGTCATCCTTCTGCCTTACCTAAGCAATTCAGGAATTGAAAGCCAGATCGCTAATGGAGAAATCACACCACCTATATCACACTGTCCTCCATGAAATGGGATATCAAATGCTCTGGCTACGGCTTCCGTGGTGTGGAGGTGACCAAGGGTCTGTCTTTCATCATTGGCTCCTTTAAGTTAAAAAAAAATTCCTCCTTTTTTTCCCCACCATGTGGTTGTTGAGATTTGAACTCAGGACCTTTGGAAGAGCAGTCAAAGCTCTTAACTGATGAGCCATCTCTCCAGCCCAAATTTCTCCTTTCTAATGACCACTATACCGTCTGTGTGTGTGTGTGTGTGTGTGTGTGTATGTATGTGTGTATGAGTGTGTGTGTATATGTGTGTATTTGTGTGTGTATATGTTTGTGTATGTGTGTATGTGTTTGTGTGAGTGTGTATTTGTGTGTGTATGTGTATATGTGTGTGTATGTGTGTGTGTTTGTGTGAGTGTGTATTTGTGTGTGTATGTGTATATGTGTGTGTATGTGTGTGTGTTTGTGTATGTGTGTGTGTTTGTGTGTGTATGTTTGTGTATGTGTGTGTGTGAGTGTGTGTGTGTGTGTGTATGTGTGTATGTTTGTGTATGTGTGAGTGTGTGTATGTGTGTGTGTGTGTATGTGTGTGTGTGTTTGTCTGTGTGTGTCCCCTCCCCCTGACTGCCAACTTTCTCTGCTGCCCTCCTGTACGAACTCAGCCCTGTGGTATACGTACTGCCTGGAGGTGCCGGCCTGGTGCAAGTTTGACTAATCACCATCACCCTAATGGCCCTGGAAGAGTCTTGGTATTGAACTGCTCAGCAGGCCATAGCTTCTTGATAGAGCACACATAAAACTATGCGAGAAATTATGCAGATAGTGTTTCATTTGCAAATGTCTGGAGGCTGGGAGGAATTGCCCAGAAATTTTCCATATGCAAACTTGTTTTTCCCTCAGGTCTGGAAATAAAACCAAACTTAATCATCGCAACAGGACTGAATAACAGCATGTCTATCTGTTCAGTCCTTATGTCTTTTCTTGTCCAGATGCGCATAGTTCCAGCAAAATAGAAACTTAAGTTGTCAGCTCCCAATGCAAATCTGCGTACCTGCGATATACAAGTCACACTGAAGACATAGAGAAACAGGACCCTCCTGTCTATTGTCAGTTCTGGCAGGCTGAAGGTTTGGAAAACACTAATCAGCATCAAGGCTAAAATCCCTTCCTAGGGGCTGGAGTGGATTAGGATGCCTACTGCTCTTGAAGAGGATCTGAGATTGGTACCCAGGCCCTGCTTCTGGCTGCCATAGGCACCTGAGCACATATGGTACACACAGGCAGTATGTGCGCATGCACACATAGACACACACACACACACACACACACACACACACACTAATAAAAAGGACATTGAAAAGTACCTTTAAGACTTCCACATTGGGGCTGGAGAGATGGCTCAGCAGTTAAGAGCACTGGCTGCTCTTCCAGAGGTCCTGAGTTCAATTCCCAGCAACCACATGGTGGTTCGCAACCATCTGTAATGAGATCTGATGTCCTCTTCTGTTGTGTCTGAAGACAGCTACAGTGTGCTAATAAAAATAAATAAATATTTAAAAAAAAACAAAAAAAAAAAAGACTTCCACATTGCCGGGCAGTGGTGGCGCATGCCTTTAATCCCAAAGGCAGAAGCAGAGGCAGAGGCAGAGGCAGAGGCAGAGGCAGAGGCAGAGGCAGAGGCAGGTGGATTTCTGAGTTTGAGGCCAGCCTGGTCTACAGAGTGAGTTCCAGGACAGCCAGGGCGATGCAGAGAAACCCTGTCTCGGAAAACAAACAAACAAACAAAACCCTTCCAAATTGATGCCTAAGTGCTCATGCTTATTGAGGATAAAGTCTTCATACCTTTGGGTTTGCTGACTTCTGATAACTGAGAAAAGCATTCACTCCAGCCTGTTTCTAGCACCCGTCGCCCCCTGTGTCCTGGTCAGAGCAATTAGCAACGGATGAGAGGAGCAGGATTTCTCCTCTCATGGAGCTCCTGTGTCGGTAGTATCATCAATACTGGCACAGGGATTACAATAGCTCTGTTTCCAATATTTCTGTTCAAGAGCATGTTCTCTGCCAAATTTTTAGTGGAATTTTAATTGAGCGACCTTCTGAGTTGAAAATAATTCCTCAACAACAGGCATACTGATTAGCATATCATTATTTTAAAAAGTATTTGTGTACTAACATGAAAATCAAGTGTACCCTGGGTTAAATGCAGGAATTTTAATTATCCATAAAATTTAAATGTGCAGGGCATGGTCGCATGTGCCTATAATCCCAGCACATAGAAGAGAGAGAGAAGTGAAATAGAGATTCAGGGCCAGCCTTGGCTACATAGCAAAGCTGGAGGCCAGCCTGAACTGAATGAGACCCGATCACAAACCAAAACAAAATCTAAATGCGTTTAACAGACAGACAACACAACCTTTTGAGGCGCTGCTGTTGTCCCTGAGCTCTGGATTCTTCCAGAGCCGTGGTTGCTCTTGCCAGAATAATCTTGGCTTTTATTTTCAGACAAATGCAATCTCTTGAATAACTTTTTTTTTTGTCCCGAGAAATAGCAGTCCCATATGTGTAACTCTTATAAAGGCCCCAAATATTTTTTCACTTCATAATCTTGCTTCGTTGTCTGCAAGGTAATTGGGATGGATTCGACATTCCCTAGCAACGACTTTTGGAGTGTCAGCCGCTCTGGAGTTTAACACTGGAATAATTAAAGGGCTTGTCTTGGAAAAGGATAGACATTGGGGATTCTTTAGAGAATGACATTTACGAAAAGAATGACAGAGAAGGTGATGTCACCAATGGGTTCCATCTAATGAGGTTCTGGTGACCAGCAAGCCGACATCGACAGAGAAGGTGATGTCACCAATGGGTTCCATCTAATGAGGTTCTGGTGACCAGCAAGCCAACATCGACAGAGAAGGTGATGTCACCAATGGGTTCCATCTAATGAGGTTCTGGTGACCAGCAAGCCGACATCTGGACTTAGCCCGTCTCCTGGGTGACTCACCGTAGATGCAGGCAGGTTCTCTAAATCATCCTCTCTCTCTCTTTGAGCTTTAATCCTGCTCTCCAAATTTAGCTCTCCCTCTCAAACAATTTGGTGATGCTGAAATTCAGTACACTGGGTCTCTGTGAGTAATCCTGTTTCGTCGTAAATAGAACCCAGGTGCGAGATGCACTTAAAGTGCTGCATTCTTGCCTGATACCAGCACCAATCAGGAACTGTGTACCAGGTGTTCACTCTTCAGTATCAGAGGGCATTAAAATGATTTCCTTCTGTCTACAAAATAATTTTAACAGAAATTTTTTTAAACCACGGCACCCCTCCATAGCTCTATTCTGAATGATTGGAGCTGGAATGTTAAATTCAACATTACGACATTTCTAATTTCACAGGACAATAATTTAATCTTCTAGATCAAACAAGGCCAAGAGACTGAGCGAGTTGTGTGGGGGGGTGGTGTTTGCAAATTATTTCAGGACCACATCTCTCTAGTTTTGCAATGCGCCTCTCGAGCCACGGAAATAAATGAGTGCAGTGTTTTCTGATCTGAAATTGGGCGTTAAGAATAAAAGAAAGTGAACGTGAGCTGCTTCTTTTTCACATTTCTTTGTGTTTAGGTTTTTAATTGACACACAAAGATATATAGCTGTACATACTGATGAGGAACCAGCTCATGGTCAATAAATGATATATCTTGTATAGCATTTAAATCTATGTACTTATCCTCTCAAACATTTATCAGTTCTTCACGGTTTTGTTTTGCTATGCTTCAAAACCCTTTCTTTTAGCTGTTTGAATGTTCAGTATACAGTACCCAAGAGCTTCCTATTCTTACCTGAACTCTTTCGTAAGCCCTCCCCTACTCCTCCTCCCTTCCTCCGTCTCCTCTCTTCACCCTCCCTCTCACTCCCCTTCTCCTTCCCAATGTCTGGTAATCACCAAACTACTCTCAACTTCCATGAAGTCTGCTTTTGCAGATTTTCCATAATAGAGAAAGTGCCTGTTACGGTTTGAGTGTGCTCGGCCCAGGGAGTGGCACTATTAGAAGGCCCTGTTGGAATAGGTGTGATCTTGTTGGAGTGGTCGTGTCACTGTGGGTGTGGGCTTTAAGACCCTCATCCTAGCTACCTGGAAGCCAGTATTCTGCTAGCAGCCTTCAGATGAAGATGTAGAACTCTCAGCTACTCCTGCACTATGCCTGCCTGGATGTGGCCATGTTCCCGTCTTGATGATAATGGACTGAACCTCTGAACCGGTAAGCCAGGCCCAATTAAATGCTGTCTTTATAAGTGTTGCCTTGGTCATGGTGTCTGTTCACAGCAGTAAAACCTTAACTAAGACAGTGCAGCATCTGTCTTTCTGTGTCTAGCTTGCCTCATTTAACACAATGGTCTCCAATTCTATCCATGTTGCCACAAACAATTTCATTCTTTTGTGTAGCTGAATAAGTATCTAATTATGTACCACATTTTCTTTACACATTCACTAACTGATGGACACTTGGGTATCTCTATTTCTTGGCTGTTGATGCACATGGACACACAGATGTCTCCTTGACACAGTGACTTACTTTCTCTTGGCTATGTACCCAGCCCTAGTATGGTTAGGTTATTTGGCAGTTCCATTTTTACTTTTTTGAAGAACACATTCCTTATTTTTTGCAAGAGCTGTATTTATGAGGAATCTGTTTAAGGTCAGTAAATTTTTAGATCTATCTACTACTCAAGGAATGAATTATAGTCCCTTATGTAAAAGGGTGGGCTTTTTTTTCCCTCAATGAAAGCATCAATAAATGTCCGCCTCATCACACACAACACTGAGAAACCATTACTTCTTAGCAAGCATGTAGATTTTTTTGTGTGTGTTTATAAAATTTTTCAAATTCAAATGGAGAGGCAAAATCAACAACAACCACTATAACCACCACCATGACCACCACGACCACAACAAATACAACAATAATACCAACCACTCCAACCACCAGCACCATCACAATAAGAACAACAACAACAAACACAGCCACGAGGATACTGGCACCAGGTTCCTCTTCTGCTTATTGGCTTTGGCTTTTGGTGAGGGTTGTTTTGGATTTTGTTTTCCCAATAAAGATCACAGTTTCCTTAACACGAGGGACTCCAGCAGGTCACAGAGCCAGAACCTCACAGGCACATCTGTTGATGAAAAGATGTCTGTCAACAGGATAAGAAACGTGCCAACAATTCCAAGAATAAGCATATCACATGTTCATTTGATTGGCACTTGTCAGGGTAAGCCTTGACCCACAGACTTGTGGGAAATCTCTTGGTAAAACTGAACGAATGCTTACCCCTTTTTATTGACGTTCTTTGAACCATCTTTTCAAACTCACTTTCAAGAAAAGAAACCATTTTCCTACTCATTCATAATACTATATGTGGAAATGCACATAATTTACACACAATGAAGCCCATGCATGTGTGTGTGTGTGTGTGTGTGTGTGTATAAAGTTGATATTATTTTCTTATTCTGTGCATTTTCTGTTTTCCTCATGACTGGGCAGAAATCAAATCTCAAATAAATTGCCTTTTTATTTCACCTGCTAAGAAAGCAGGCCTCTGGTCTCTGAGTCTGTTAGAACTCATGGCGAAGGAATGCTAAGTTTATAAGAACAATAACATGAAAACCCACCTTTTGAGTTATAAATTTTTATAGCTGATTTTATTTTTAGAATTTGTTTATATAATATGAAATGTGATAAAATAATAGCATTGGCTTAATTTAGGCTGGATTCCTGGTTAGTCTTGAGTTAAATCCTGAAAGTGTGCAGAGAAAATAATTGATTTCATTTTTTTTTCTTAAGCCATAAAAATCACATAGAGCTGAAATGGATTGTATTAAGGGCATGAAATGAATTGGAGTCCTGGTCTAGATATGGAAAAATTGAATGCAGATTTCTCTCAATTACATATACCAACACATTGTATGTTCTAGTGAGATTTGATTGGTGAGATCAGGGGTCTCAAGCCTAGCTGCATATTAGAATTCTTTCACAAGCTTCTCAAAATAATAGCAGTGACCCCCCCTCAGACCAAAACCAATCAGATCTCCAGAGTGGTACCTACCCATCAACATTCGCAATGTCCCGTATGAGCCTCACACATAGCCAGGGTTGAAAATCACTTTGCAGAGTCCGACCTCAGACATGGAATTAGTCAGAGGCTACAGAGACGTTCGTTCAGTTGGTAATGCTCTTGCAGCACAAGTGTGAGGACCTGAGTTTGGATCCACGGCACTCTTTAAAAGAAGCTCTGTGTTTAGAAGTGCAAGACTGCAATCCCAGTGCTAGGGAGACAGAGCCCTGGGGCTCACTGGCCAGCTTGCCTACCCACTAATGAATTCTATGTCCATATGCACTCAGAATCCTGTAAACTTACACAGGCATGGATGCACACACACACACACACACACACACACACACACACACACACATACACACACACACCCCTCCTCCCCCAACACCTCGCCAGCATCCGCAGGCATAGTAGATGTAATGGGTCACGTGTCCCGTTCTGGAAACTGACATTGCCTATCTACAACCAGCAGATAGCAGTAGAGGAGGGGAAGAAAACCAGGTGAAGAAGCCCAGTCTACACACAGTGAGCACTCAAAAGAATCTTTAAGGATTACAGAACTTGTTAAAGTTATTCTCAGTGCCACAGTGTTTGGCTCTCTCCCAAAACTCATATTTAGTTCTGATATTTGGAATTCTCGGTGACTGTTACCAAGGAAAAGTGTTTGAAACCCCAGAAAGGGCAAGGAAGGGGGAAATCCCAGAATAAAAAAAAATCATTCTTTCTCAACAACTTCTTTTACCTCCAAAGAATGCACAGATACTAGGAAAACATCAATTCCTTTATCTGCCATCAGTCTGTCTGCCTGTCTGTCGTCTGTCTACCTTCCTTCCTTCATTGACTTTATGTGTACATGATGTTTTAATATATGTATACACTGTGCAATGAATTAATCAAACTAATTAACATATCCACCACCACACATAGCTGTCTTTTCTGTGATAAGAACATTTTAAATCCAATGCTGGCAATTTTTAGTCGATATTCATCATTATCAGCCATGCTCACCTGTCGTATAGCAGGTCTCCAAAGTTTGTTGGTCTTGTCTGTCTAAACCTTTGTGTTCTTTAGCACTTTAAGATTAACCTGTGTCTAGTTTGTCTTGAGTCTTTGTGCTTTGATGATCATGATGTTAAAAGAGTCATTGGGTTGAACAGTACAAGTAAAAGAATCTTGTGTCTGGAGAGATAGTTCAGTGGTTAAGAACATTTGTGGCTTTTCCAGAGGCCCCATGCTCAGTTCCCAGTACCAATATCTGGCAATTAGCTGCCTAAAACCCCAGCTATGGGAAATTTGACACCCTCTTCTGACTTCCAGGGGTATTGCACACATGTGACATTTACTCACACAGACATAGAAACATGAATGCACACATATTAATGCATAAAATATATGATCTTGAAGCTGATACCCATCAGCTTCAGGGCAATTAAGAGGGAAAGATAATGGAAATCCAAATCTCTTTCAAAATGTTCAGATGCACAGCGTAGCATCTTTAAAGTTTGTGTTGGAAGCTACTCTTTTATCTTCTTCAATCAATACAGTGCTACTATATTCTAAGTGCTTGTCTTTATACTCACAGATAAGAGTAGCCCTAGTTCCTTATCAAAGAAGCTTAATTTGTAGCAGAAACTTTTACAAAGATCTACAACTGGTTAAATGCAGAGAATGAGTGACCATGGGGCGCTCAGCCCCAACTGGGATACTACAGCCCAACCCCTACAGCTCAGGCTCAGGGGACATCATTGAAGAAGGGAAGGAATGATTGGAAGAGTCAGAGAACCAGGATTCCTAATACTAGTGTCTCCAAACATGGCAGGGATGCCGCAGTCATGAAATTTCAACCATATAGTGGCC